>LPNX010269925.1:390755-409346 GCA_001517045.1 Pseudotsuga menziesii
TCACTTCCAGACCTAGAAAATAGTGCATTAATCCAAGGTCTTTCATCTCAAATTCCTCAGCGAGCTTCTTCTTGCATTCTTTAATCTGTTTCTCATTACCTGTCAGAAATAGGTCATCCACATATAGTAATAGTATGACAGGTTCATCATCTATAACCTTGAAGTAAAGGTTAGGATCGACTTTACTCTTAGTAAAGTCCAAGCTCGTCAGGAAACTATCTATCCTTCCATACCAAGCTCTAGGAGCTTGCTTTAGGCTGTACAGGGCCTTCTTCAACTTGCATACGTGAGTCCGTCTGTCTTCAACTTTAAATCCTTGTGGTTGTTTTATGTATACTTCTTCCTCAATCACACCATTTAGGAAGGCTGACTTCACATCCATATGGTGTAAGTTCCACTTCATCATGGATGCAAGTGCCATGATGGCTCTAATCGAAGTATACCTTGCTACTAGTGCCATGTTTCTTCATAATCAATTCCCTCTTTCTGAGAGAAACCTCTAGCCACAAATCTTGCCTTGTATTTCTCTATACTTCCATCAGCTGCATGTTTTATCTTGTAAATGCACTTGGAAGATACCACACTCTTGCCTTTTGGTTTGGGAACGATATCCCACACATCATTCTTCATTATTGGCTGGTATTCTTCCGTCATTGTTTCTTCCCATTCTTTCTTCTGTACAACTTCTTCATAGTTTGTAGGTGCTTGATCTACAAGATCGCACATTAAAGCTACATAGTTGGAAAATGGCTTGGTCTTCTTTCTTATCCTTGTGGAGCCTTCTGGAGCTCCATATCTTTCTGCTTCTTGTATGATTTCTCTTGCCCAAGTAGGCTTTCTCTTCCCTGATATCTCCATTGTGGGAGGTTTTTGTGGTTCTGTCATATCATGATCTTCAAGTGTTTCATCTTCAGGGAGGAATGTACCCTTTACATTTTTGGGAGGTGCATCTTCCTCATATACTTCTTCATGTTGACACTTTCTTGATCTCTTGAGAGCTACTTCTTCATCGAATGTTACATCTCTACTGATTTCCATGTGATGGAATCCAGGAATGTAAATTCTGAATGCCTTGGATACTTCACAGTATCCAACAAATATCGCCTTCTTTTCGGAAGGGTCCAACTTGGTTCTTTTCTCTTTTGGTACATGAACATATACTGGACAACCGAATATCTTGAGGTGACTTACCTCAAGCTTCTTTCCTGTGAACATCTCTTCTGGAGTCTTGAATCCAAGGGCACTGTGAGATATTCTATTCTGTACATAGACAACAGTTCTTGCTGCTTCTGCCCATAGATGCATTGGAAGATCTTGATCATATATCATTGTCTTCACTACCTCCATGATGGATCTGTTCTTTCTTTCCACAACACCATTCTGTTGAGGATTGTAGGGAGTAGTTAGTTCCCTCTTGATTCCAGCATCTTTACAAAAGGCTTCAAATTCTCTTGAAGTATATTCTCTGCCATTGTCTGATCGGAGTTTCTTGATTCTTTTGTCTGAAAGGTTTTCTATCAAGGCTTTGAATTCCTTGAATTTTTCAAACACTTTGTTCTTTGCTTTCAAGAAGTATATCTATGTCTTTCTTGAATAGTCATCAATAAATGTAATATAGTATTCAAAACCACTCAAGGATGTTGAGGACATTGGACCGCATACATCTGAATGAATTAATTCCAATGTACCTTTAGTTTTTGTTTCACTCTTTGGAAAATGATTCTTGATATTCTTTCCTTTTGCACATCCTTTGCAAATGCCTTCATGGTCGATCTTCAAGTCTGGTAGTCCCGTTACTACTTTGTTCACATGAGGTAGTGCTTTGTAATTTATGTGGGCAATCATCTTATGCCACAGTTCACTAGGGTTAGTGGTCTCATGAACAAGGGCTGTTTCTAAATGTCCTTTGAGTTTATACAGGCCTCCTTCTTATTCACCGATGACAACTGCATCTTCAATTGACTTTCCTTTGGGCCACATGAGTACTTGTCCATCTATGAATGCAACTCTATATCTTTTCTTATCTAATGTTAAGATAAAAAGTAAGTTCTTCTTTAGACCTGGTACAAATAAAACTTCCTTCATCTTCAGGGGGTTTCCTGAATCAAGCTTGTAGCTTGCTTCACCAATTCCTTTGATTGGATATTGATAGTCATCTCCTAGAGATACTTTCTAAGGAGAGTTCCTTTCTTCAAGTTTTGACAGAATTTTCTTTTGTCCCGTCATGTGCTTTGAAGCACCACTATCAATAAGCCATGTGTCTTCTCCAGGTGTTACAAACCCAGAGAATGCAGAGAATAGTACATATTCTTCTACATCTTCTTCTCTTGCTTGCTTTCTATGAGGTCGTTCTTCTTCTTCTTCTTCATCCTCATCTTCAGCTAGACGTGCATGATGTCTTCTGTTGTTGTTCCTCTTCTTGTATTCTTCTTTCTTCAAAGGACAATTTCTGGCAATGTGTCCTACCTTATCACGATGAAAACATTGAAGGCTGGAGTAGTCCCTCTTTGGGAGATTTTCTCTTGTTCTTTGGAATCTTTTGGGAGGTTGAGACTCCTTGTGCTTTCCCTTCTTGAAGTTGGGTTGACTTCTTCTTCTCTTGGTATGGGTGGATAGGGCTTGATCATCTTCCTTCAGTAGAGCTTCTCTATAGGAACATCGGGGTACAATGAAATACAAATGATTCTCTCGATAGGAACATCGGGGTACAGTAAGTGAATACACTTCGAAGTTAGAATAATTCAACAAGCATTATATTTCTTCTTTTTGGCATTGTGATAGTCATGTTTAGATTTTTAGGTTAGCATTGATTCTTGCCTTTTAAGGAGTGGCCGTTGCACTCCCACTTTGTATTGCTACCTATGTTTTGAGAAGCATTATTGACCTACCTTTTGGTCATTCGTTGGACATTAATAAACTTATCTTATCTTTGTCACCCGTGCCCATAGAATTTATGATGATAAGCACCTGGGACAAGAGAGAGCACTTAATGAAAGCATTTAAAGACATGGGTTATAAGAGTTGGTAGATTAAAAAAGCTTTCTAGAATGTGAGTGCCCTCCTTAGAATTGGCGTGCCTAGTAATAATAATTGGCGTGCCTAGTAATAAAACAAAATTAGAAAATAAAAAGAAAATTAAAAAATATGGTAAAAAATGGTGTAAGGAAAGGGTAACTTAACAAGAAAATAATTCCCTTCCAAGGTACACAAATGGAAGAAAGCTCATTAGCCCCTAAGGGGCAGACTTGGAACTCAAACATCCTCTCATGATAGTTAATTCGCGAAATTTCTCTAACATTATAGTTATGCACCTCTCATTACATTACATACATTTCATCATCCTCGCCTTGTTTTGAAACTTAGGAAGTTCACTTAGTCTTAATGGTGTAACATGCTAGATCAGTTATAGTTGCAGCATGGTAGTTTTAAGGTTATTGTGATAATTAATGAGTTATTAGAAAAGTGCACATAACAACCTTTTTTTGTTAATGTTTCCTAAGTCATACTTTATAATGTCCAACACTTGGTTATTTTTCACTTGATACATGTCTCCTTCTCCTAGGTGGTGTTCTCCCTTCTCATGCACACATGGGGGCCCAATGAGGTATATTCCTTTATCATGTGAGAGGGCCAACCCTGTTGGACCACTTGGATGAATTGTCATGAGTTTTGACCACCTTATTTATGAGTTGGATGCACATTTGGACCTTTATTCTCTCATGTTTGACCAATGCACAAGGCTCAAGGAGTGCTCCACTATTGGAGGGATATTCATCATGCTTGGACCACTTATAAAGGGTGCATTGATCATTTATGGACCATTCCATGCAACATGTGCGACTTTTAACTGAGTTTGTTGTAGATTCCTTCATTTGAGGAGGGCGTGCTTGTCCCTTTTTGACTACTTGGACCATTGGACCATTGTATTGATGATGTCAAGTTGTTACTTTTGACTTGTCAAGGTTATGGATAAGGTTGTTGGACCTTGTTAGTTGGATTTTGGGCCAGCTATCATTATTTTGACTATCTCTACTTGGGTGCCTTTCTCTTGGGAGTTATTTGTACCATATATGTATTATTTCTCTCATATTTTAGTGGTGCGTCCCCCTATTTTAACTTCTCAAGGTTGTTAGGGGGTTGAGTTAGGGTTGCTATTCTTGACCATGTCAATGAATATTTTATCATTTTCCTTCGAGGAGGTTGTTGAGCTCTCTTCCTATATAAAGAGAGCCTCTCTCGTACTCTCAGGGTTTTGGATGGCTAGAACTTGTGGAGAATAAAGCATCATTGCTACTTGGAGTCTATTTTTTTTGTATGATAGTATATTGGGTAAATCTTAGGAGTTAATTGTGGATTTAATGATGAAACTTAACTAAGAAATCCTTCCTTTTGTTCCAAATGCATGGAGACTAAGTTAACGTCTTCACATAATACTACATAACTTTTACTAACTACGTAGTAAAGTCATTGTGTAGTATATAATTCATGTTTATTTTCATATCTTTGCAGGTTTGTTGGAGGATTTCCGGGTTGTGAAATTTCCATATATTTGTAGGTTCTATTCAAGAGTTTTAAGCTTTTGAAATCCTCTATTTGAGACAATAGAAGAAGGGTTACTTGAAGATTTTCCATCCACTCTTGCTCTTTGATCATCAAGAGATCTACTCCCTTTTATTATGACCCCAATGTTGATATTTGTCACATAGGGCAAGGACTTCCACATGGTTTTGTGTCTAACTGGTGGAAGTTGTCACTAATACCTCTCAGTCTTAGGATATTCACTTTAATTAAGTGAATTATTGAAGTGAATGTACTTTTTGTAATTAATGTGAGTTTAATTTAATTAAATGCCTAAGTGTTTGGCACTAGTGAATTAAATTAAACCCTAGCCATTAGATCATAAAGTGAAGGTGAGATATAATCTCAGCCATCGATCACTTTGGGGATGTAGGGTTTTGGATTTAGGGTAAATTAAAGATTATAAAAGGCAACCTAAGTGAGAGGAGGAGACGCAAGATACACAGAGTGACATCTCATTGTATTGGGTGGATAAGGACTTTCATTCAAGTGTGCATGGGCAGGGTTCAAGGAAAGGAGCAAGGGGCAGCAAAGGAGTAGCAACTAGGTGTGATAGTTTAGGCTATTATGCTGTATTGTATTATTCCTCAGGAGGGCCATTATCTCAGCATGGGAGCCCAGATTTTATCTTAATAAAATCATCTTAGTAATGGTTTTCCCCTAGGGGTTTTTCTAGGGGTATTTACCCAGAATTTATGTGTGCAAGTGTGTTTGGTTTCCTTGTTGTGCTACTGCTTCCACTGATTTATTGATCATTAAGTCTCAACAGTGTTCTTTATTCAGAAAACCTGCTTAATAAGTTTATTATGGCAAGGGTTTGCTAGGAAATTGGCGATCTGAACCATAGAGGATTGTGGGGAATTGGCGATCCAGATCCATGTCTTCCAAATTTGGGATTCGGGGTCCTTTTCTGGATTTAGGATTTGTTTCTAGCAACTAGGGATTTGGATCTGTTTTCAGGAATTGTTTTATAGGTTATGGGAATCGATTCCCATTGGAGGAATCGGTTCCCATTGAAGGAATTTACTATCACTGTAGTTCACATTGGAAATCTTATTCTAAGAGTAGAGTCTTTATCACAGATTAATGCTTAGGCAATATATAACGAGTAAACAATAGCTATGGAATATTTGATTTTACAGCTTTATGGATGTTATATGAAATGAGAATATTTGTGTAGAAGTTTAAAAGGAGGATCTCTAAGCATCATTAGAACCCTCAAGTTTTGTCTCTTTTGCTAGCTCTCTCAGTCAGCAAAACAGCATCAACACTGCCTTTGTCTTTCTTTCATTTGAGTTTTGCAATTTATCATCAAAGACCTCTTTCAGTCAGCAAAACAACATCAACACTACCTTTGTCTTCCTTTCATTTCAATAATACAATTTATCATCGAGGAGGAATATGTCCAGTGTTGCATTGAGGTAAGATGACAATGTTTTCAAGAACCATGTCATCTTTGAGTTTTTTAATTTTCTGAAAAATGTAGCACAATATTCTGCAAAAATTTGTTATCCAAGCCTTGGTGTTTGTTCAACTATGTCCCTAATTTTGCCTTTATTTTAAAGATTTGCTAACGAATGTCAGTTTGGACTCAATATCACTGTCTTTAGAATAGAAACACTGATTGAGTAAATGAACATTTACTAAAAAACATAAAATACATGCAAAAGGAAAGTTTTTTAAAACTTATTTGCTAAGATGCTTCAAATTTTGAAAATTCTATTTTGCAAATATATCAAAAGAAAAAAGATTTATCACAACTATAAATTGATGTGGGTTTCCATTTGAGTAACTCTTAAATTATGTCACAACAGTCATGTTATAGTATTAGCTTGTTGAATAATATTTTAACAGGTTACCACATTACAATGCTTAATGAATATTGTTTACTTATGCTATGAGAGCCATGCTGAAAATGTCAGCTTCAGTAATTCTTTTTACCCAAACAAGATGCCTAATCCTATGAAACCCAATGTGTTGAAAATGATGGCTAGAAAACAAAATTCCTTGTCCCATGAAACCCTGTCTGTCGATAAGCTATATATATATATATATTAAAAAAGATAGGGTTAGTGTTACGATTCTCTGATTCCTAATTTCAGGATGAGTTCTGCACCTGCACCATATTCTTTTGCTGATGCCAGTTGCACCCATGGTTCATACTACAAATATTCTAGGAGAATCGCAAAACATATGTGGATTGCAAAAGAAATGCCGCAAAATAGTATACTATGTTGTAATTTTATTGTCATTTCATGAGTTTGCTGGCAACTACCTGTATTATCATGGATCCCATTTTGAATGATCTGCTGGTTTTGCACAACACTATTTGTCACAATGACAGATTAATTATTCCTGGAAATGATGCAGGGACAAATGACGGAAAAAGGGCACTGTACCATTGCAACTACTGTAACAAGGATATTTCAGGGACAATACGCATCAAATGTGCAAAATGTCCGGATTTTGATTTGTGTGTAGAATGCTTTTCTGTAGGTGCTGAGGTTACTCCTCACAAGAGCAATCATGCTTACAGAGTTATGGTAGGTGATCATGTTCAAATCACTAATTAATTTTCTCATGTTCTACAATAGTGTTTTTGATTATTTGACTGGGCATAGGGTGCTATTTACTGCTGATATTGCTTAGGTTGCAATCAAATTGCACAAAAAAATTGCGAACAATATAGGGGTATCTAAACCAAGTAGGGAATAAGAAAATATAAATTCAGTTGCTTGGCATAGTAACCTGCACACATCTTTAAAGTTTAAACTGAAAAATAAAAAATGGCTTACTGGGGTGCTGATTAATTTTTGTTAAAGTCTACCTGAAACAGGGAAATGGTTTTTGTTTCAGAGGGGACATCTTTAAATTGTTAAAAGATTTAAAAAAACAAAAATGCAAAAACTTAGTTCAGTTTTTTTTTCCTTTCAGTTGTTGAAATTTTTTGGGATTTGTTTTTGGCATTTGCTGTTTTAGGGTTTATTTATGCACAAATAGTCATATGCGAGTGTCACTTTCATTGGGGTGGTTTATTTATTTTTCTTTCACTTTTTCCTTTCAACATTTCTTGGGTGTTTATGTTTTCGCAAACATAAAGGCCCAAGAAATGCTTCTGGTGGGTTTCAGTTTTCTACCTCTTTGGGTTTCTAAATATTTCTAGGCAAGAAATGGGGGCAAGGTAGGAGTTTCCTTAATTGTACATATTGATTTTCCTAAATCATGGAAAGCTAAATTCCTCAAATTCATGCCTTCATATGGTAGAAATATAAGTACATCTCTATATAGTCACTCAAAGAAGGCATTAAGATACATCAAAATTGTGGCTGTGTTTTTAAAAGTTCTACCACTACTGATATCTGATTGTGCATGCATATATATAACAATTGTCTGGAAAACCAAAATTGGTGTGCTGTTGTGACATCTATCTGATGAACTTCCATCCATATATAAGCATACTGTCTATCATATCATAGATTGTTTTAAAACTTCAACAAAATTCAGAGAAACAAAAGCGTTAGAAGTTAGAACACTTCTACTAGGAGCCTGGAGTTGATTGACTGTTGCTGTGCTAGATGTTGGTTTGCTGGCATAGCTGCCAAGGGATGTGTTGGTAAGGGGAGGGGTATGCAATTTTTGAAATCTAGGTAGAGTGAGACATGGGAGTACAGGTGTGTCAAAGGAGACGCAATTAAAACAAATACCAATTAAAATTTCAAAATGTTGTAGAACTACGGAATTAGATAAATCAAGCAGCTATACATTCCAAGAGGAGGTGGTGTCTAAAGGTAATATTACAGTGCTTAAGCACAAGTGAGCATAGCTCAAGATAATAGGAAACACAAGAAACCAAAACCTTACCTAATGGATTGATCCATAAAACCATCTATGTATAGTACCAAAGTTTAACTAACTCTCTGGAAAGGAAGACATGGTCCACCTTGATTGGATAGATCGCATAACGAACTTAAATTTTGCCTCGACTTGGATGCTAGTTAATTGTTCTAGATGACTTGCCCAATCAGTGGAATGTTTAGCCGACTATCGACTTTCCACTGATTGTTTTCAGAATATCCAAAGGTGTGGTGAATCTGCGTAGCTAGTTGTGCCAACCTAATTCACAGGATTCGATGGATTTTAACCTATAGGTTTGAAATTTTCCGAATTTCAACCAAAAAATAGAATTCGCTTCTGTTTGTTCAAGAAATTCTGATCAATTCTAACATGGTTTTCCCAATTTCAATTGAATTCAATAGCATGCAGACACCACCACATTGGTTCCCTCCCCGTGGATTGTTAACTCTGACCTGTGCATTTCTTTCCCATCGGACGACTTGTTAACATTGAAATTTGTATAACGTCCATTCCTTTTCTTTTGCAGTGGTTGGCCTGTAAGATTCTAGTCTATAACTCTGCCATGCCACATGTACATTTCCTCAGTTGTGTGTATTCATTTCCTCCCAATTGGATGGTGGCCATGCAACATGTATTATTTTCCTCCGTGGCTTGTATTCATTTCCCTTTGGTATTGATTCGTAGGTTTATGGTAAGATTGCAAAGATAGATTATGTTTATTGTTTACATAAGGATATCATGAGTAAGATATCATTTATAAAGTATAAAGGTTATAACATGTTTAACATGTATTAATAATTTAAGTTATTATATTTTTCAAAATTTATTATATATATATATATGTGTGTGTGTGTGTATCACATATATATATATATATAATAATATATATCATATATGTATTATATAACTATTATATATGATGAGTGAATATATTATAAAATATGATTTATATTTTGAAATATGTATATAGGCGAATCTCATCCTAAGCTCATTGGGATAGTCTAATTGGAAACAAATTTTATCCTTGTCGAAATCGAATTTGAACCCGAACAAGGTTCCGACAACCTCCCATCAATGCAACGTTCTAGAGAATAAGGAGGTGAAATTATTTTCACCGTACACTCCCTATAATTGTAGCTTCTTGAAGCCCAAGGATAACCAAAAGTTTTACAAACTTAGCTTGTGGTAAAGGCTTTGTAAAGATATCACCAAATTGATCATTTGTCCTGTAGTAGATAGGAGACAAAACAACATCTTCAAAATAATGAGCACGAAGCTCCACATGCTTCATCTTACTGTGAGCGACTATATTCTTAGCCGACTATATGGCATTTGGCACTTTGATTATCACAATATACTATAGTTGAACCTTCTGTTGGTAATTCAAGCTTATCCAAAAGATCGTGAATCCACATTACATCTGTGCAAGCATTAAATGCAACATGGTATTCGACCTCTATGGTTGAAAGAGAGATCACCTTCTACTTCTTATAGGACTAGATTATGGGTCCAAAGCCGAGATGAAACATAGGCTGATGTAGACTTCATATCATCTTTATATCCTACCCAATCCGAGTCAGTGTAGCTGACTAACTGGTTCTTAGTACTACAATATTTGATACCAAGCTATTAATTACTAATTGCCCATGATATAACGAATAATACTCTTTGCTGCCTTCAAATGACCCTTGTGGAGATTGCATGAATTGAGATACCATACTTGCAACAAAGGAGATATTAGGTTGATTGTGAGTTAAATAAACAAGCTATATGTGTATAGCATAAACTTTTAGAGAATCACTGTCTATAGTTAACTTCACTCCCAATGGGTAGGCTGTATCACACAGTTTATGGTCTCCCATCATGAACCTTTGTAAGACTCAATACATATTTAGTTTGAGAAATAAAGATACCATCATCCATTTACAAAACTTGGATGCCCAAAAGGAAATGCAAAAGACCAAGGTCAATGATCTCAAATGTATTTGGTAACTTTTTCTTTAAACATAAAATTAAATCAACATTACTTCTAGTGATGATCAAGTCGTCAACATACAATGCAACAATTAAAGTTTTACCATTTACATGTAAGATATTGTGATTAGATTCAGAGTGTTTGAAACCAAGAATGAGTAAAAAATTATCTATCTTCTCATGCCATGCCTTAGGGTCTTGCTTCAAACCGTACACTGATTTCTTCAATTGAGAGACAAGATTGCCATCCTTCTCAAAGCCAAGGCGTTGCTCCATGTATATCTCCTCAGTGAGATCTCCATGTAGGAAAGCACTTTTCACATCCATTTGATGTACGTCCCATCCAAAACGAGTAGTGAGGAAAAGAATTAGTGGAACATAATTCATCTCTGCAACATGGGAAAATGTTTCAGTGTAATTGATGCCTTATGGTTGAGAAAAATCCTTTTCTACCAAACAAGCCTTCTTCCTTTTAACAATGTCTTTGGATGTGAAGTTGGTCTTGTATACCCATCAACACTTCACCACAGTCTTTTCTTTCAGTGGAGGAACTAAGTGCCATGTTTGATTCTTCATCAAGGAATGATACTCATTAGTTAGAACATTCTCCAATGTAGGTTGACGATTTTCATTTGCATATTATCAGGATCACATGCCTCTAGTACATGTGTCATTAGAACAACACGACCACATTGTTTCTTGACTACTTGTCCTCCTTTAGTCATTTACATCACTCACATTAATTCTAGCAATTTCAATTGTCTTGGTTGCTCATTAGGGAAGACACATCTCTCTTGCTGAAGGTGTTCCTGTACACAACTCTCCATTGGTGGACTAAACAGGGGTTTTGAAACTTGTTGTTGACTTTTCTCTTGAAGGGTGATTGCAATTTAGTTCTAATAAAGGAGTTGACTATGCATTTGATGACAGTGTAGAATAGTTACTTGATTCACATTCTACAAGATTTTGAGTGGATCACTGCCTAACATGCCTGACGAGGAACTCAACAGAGTTATAGTTGATGTCTTCTCATTAAATACAACACTCTTGTGCAGATAAGCTCTTGTTTGACTAGATCAAACAATTCGTAGGCCTTTGACTCTTTATAGTAGTCCATCATAATACAAGCACGACTCTTCACATCCAACTTCTTTTTTTATCATCTAGAATATGAGCCCATGTTATGCATTCAAATGTTTTGAGGTGTTTGACTGAGACTTTCCTCTTGTTCCATTTTTCAAAAGGAGTCATGTCCCATACTTTGGTTGGAATTATGGTTAGAAGATAGTTTGAGCAATAAACAATGTTTGCCCAAAACCTAGTTGGCATACCTTTGGCTTGAGGCAAACCTCATATCATTTCGACCAAGGTCTGGTTCTTCCTTTCTGCAATGCCGTTTTGCTAAGGTGTGTAATATATAGATCTTTGCCAAGAGATACTATTCTGTGACAAGTAGCTCTCAAATGCCCTGCCAACATATTGCCCTCCGTTGTCTAATCTCAAATATTTTATTGGTCGACCACATTTCTTTTTAGCCAATGCTAGAAATTCGTTGAATTTTTCAAATACACAATCCTTGTTCTTCAAGAAATATACCCAACAATACTAGGAAAATCATTAATGAAAGTCAAAACATGTCTTGCACCTACTAGTAATGGTTTTTTAGGGTACATAAGTCACTATGGACAAGCTCCAGTTGAATCTTTGCTCTCCAAGTCTTCCCTTTTTCAAATGCTGCTCGGTGGTTCTTTCCTAGCACACACCTTTCACATATGTCATTAGGGGAACAACCCTAGGTAGCTCAGTAATCATATGATGTTTCACCCTCAACTTCATACTTTGAAAATTCAAATGTTCATGTCTTTGTTGCTAAATTTTGCCTAGACGTCTATGTTTGTGGTGGAGTCGCCTTGGATCTTTCATGGGAAAATCACAAAACTTGTACAATCTTCCCTTTGAATCAAGAATACCCTAAAAATCAAGCATACAATTACTTTGCATATCCTCTACAACAAACCAGTTTGGTTAAAATTCTACCTTCTTGCCAGTTTAAGTTAGTTGTATATCGACAACAAATTGGCACTCAAACTAGATACATGATACACATTAGTGATCACACCATTATGACATTCAATTTTACTACAACCAACAACAATAAGATCATAATCATCAACATCAAAGATTTCTTTTCTATAGCCCTACTATGTGTAATGCCAAACAAAATCCATTCTCGCTATGTGTAATATACCAAGTAATGGATTCTTCCTTTTGTACTATGTTTTCTTCACTTCGTTTATGTAGCTGCTAGTTTAATGACTTATTGGTGGTTTGCATGGTTTTGCACTAAGTCACATGGTTCGAATTCGAATTCGAGTTCGAGAACCATTTGATTCGGTTCGAATTCGAATTTTTGGATGAGGTTCATTTGAGATTCGTCTTGGAATTTGAATATATATATATAAAATTATAAATATATAAATATACAATAAAATTGTTAATAAAATATGTATTGAAATAAATTTTAACTTATAAAATGAAATATATTATGCAGCATGCTTAAATAGTATAGAAAATAAACAATAAAACTGAAATTCCCCGGTTTTTTTTTGTTTTTATTTTATTTTATCTTTTTTTATCTTTTTTTAGATTTTTTATTAAATTTGTCTTTAAATTGGAATTCGAATTCGATAAAATTCGTTTTTAAAGTTCGGCGAATTTAATTCGATTTTTTTTCCCTTGAAATTCGGCGAATTTCAAACCTCAAGGTTCAAATTTGCCGAATCCTGTGATTTAGGTTTTGCATGATTGTTTCAAAGACTAATTGCATGCCATTTTAATTGCCAAACATCAGGAATCAAATGATCACAAGCTATGAAACCCCAATGAAATATACCAAACTGTTTATTCAATTCTAATACCGGAAATTATTTCAATTTAACCAATACAACCAGATCTCAGAGATGTCATAAATTTGACCTTTAAGCAGTGATGGTAATGGTTAATGGATGGCTGTACCAGCTGCAAAGTACATTCCAGACTTGAGTAGATAGTTGGCCCAAATATGTGTAATACACCAAGCAGTGATGTATAGCTGTCCCAAGGAGGGGTCATGCCCTAAATCAATGATTCACTGCCCTTAATTATGAATATCAGTCCTCAAACCTGATTTGCTGCCTGCTAGTGATTAATGGGGATGGTGAATCACTACCTGATTATAATAAGAGATAGTTGCCATCCTGAATGGAATAAATGCCCAGTAGTATGATGCCCCAGAACAAGAGTATTGCTCTTACCTTTAAACAATATGTCTCTGCTCCAATCAAGAACTCGTGGCTCTCCTCCCAGCACTCATAAAGAACGATAAAACTCTGATCCCTTGAGCTACCAATGACGCTCTTCCAGACTGCTGTAACTTGTTATGTTGGTCATGTTATGGCCTGAGAACAAATGCTGCCCTTTAATACTGGAATATGGATGGCAAAGAGGATCGCAACTTGAGCAGGTAACACACAGCAGTAGAGGAGAAGTTTGCTGCCCTAATGATTAATGGTAACTTTCTGCTCTGATAAACGCCTTCTATAATGGATTATTGCTGACAACCAAGACCACGACCTCAACAAAGGAACATGCAGCACTGTATAATGTAATCTCTGTTCATGAATGATGAATGACCTCTGCTGCAAACCCCTGATAATGATGCCTTGCTAAATAAGTAATCACAACTTTGCTGTTGTGCCCTTGTACTCAGGCTTCCAAGGTGAAATACACACAGGCGCTAACTAAACTCAATCTTCAATCTGAAACTCAACAAACTTTGTCAATCTTGAAGCACAGTGATAGGTCTGGGTGATCTATCCTCGGATTCAGGTAGGATGGATAGATTTCACCATTGAAACCGAAGTGGTTAAGGGTTTCCGTCCTTAAATCAAGAAGCTCTCGGAGCTCTCAAATCAATTCTCAATAATGAATAATAAAAGTGGATACCCTGAGAAGTCGATTTGCTCTCTTTTATTCTTTTTGACCTTTGCATGATGCATGTAACTTAACTTAT
The DNA here is from genome assembly GCA_001517045.1 of Pseudotsuga menziesii. NCBI lineage: Eukaryota > Viridiplantae > Streptophyta > Pinopsida > Pinales > Pinaceae > Pseudotsuga > Pseudotsuga menziesii. The sequence continues at coordinate 405,214 of LPNX010269925.1, forward strand.
GCATGCATGCAACTTTTATGACGCATGTCGCATGCATTTTGATTAAGGCTTCGCATGCCATGCATGTCACTTGATCTTGCTTAAGTGGTCTGCTTCATCCTCTGATGACTTAATATCACTGCCATTTGTGTGCTTTTATCGCATGTGGCCTGAGTCATTAGTTAATTCCCCAGCTCGTCACAAACAATACATGCCTTATTGCCCCACTGACTAGCTAAAGTTGTCCTGAAATGAAATATTATGAACTTGAATATGCAGTCCGATTGTATGACCATCTGGACCAAAGTTCAAACACATTTCATGACAAACTACGCTGGCTTGTAATTGCAATTGTATTGTTAATAAATGGAGACACCTAGTCTACGTTTTCTTTCAGAGCCATGCCCATGAATATCCAAAATGATTGATGGACAGTGACTTTAGAAAATTGGACAATTTGTAGGGCATCTTTAAAAGTTACCCTGACATAATGGCTTAGCCTGTGGTGATCATTTGTATTTTATAGAATGTTCATTCATGGAATAAATGGTGGCTTTGTGGAGGTCAAAGGATGTTCCCTTTTTCTTATTCGAAATGTGCTTTGCTGACTTTAATCTTGTTATCCAGGATAATCTGTCTTTTCCCCTCATTCACCCAGATTGGAATGCAGATGAAGAGATATTGCTCTTAGAGGTATGGCAAACTGGAAGGTATCTAAAATGTAACACATTGTTTACTTTTAACGAGTTGATATCGTACAACTTTTTACTCGTCTTTATTAGTTTCTGTGGACTAATTCTCATAAATATCATTTGTTAATCTGCTCATTTTCAGGGAGTTGAAATGTATGGATTAGGAAACTGGGCAGAGGTTGCAGACCATGTCAGCACAAAGACAAAATCCCAGTGCTATGACCATTATATGATGGCATACATGAATTCTCCATGTTACCCTCTACCTGTATGGTGCCCGCTTCTTCATCTTTTGTGTTTATACTCACTGAGTTAAAATCAGTATTGGGCTTGACCATTTATTTCAGAACTTATAATTTAAGCGGAACTCTTTCTAGGATATGTCACATGTTATTGGAAAGACAAAGGCAGAGCTTTTAAACATGGCCAAAGTACACGGGGAAGGCAAAAAAGGTTAGTTTGGAATCCATTCAATTGAGTTCTGGTTTTATGTTTCCATATTATCTATCATTACATACCACATTATTCTGACTGAAGGAAAAAGTTATATATTGGGTACAGGTTAAAGTGGCCAGTTCTTTGCCCTAGGTCAAAGTTTCAGCATATCTATTAACAGACTACTAGCAAATTTTCTCATTTGCGACAAGTTTTCCTGTTCAATGAGTTAACTATCTTCTTCTACCTGGAAACAGATCTAGTGAACAAAAATAAATGTACTTAGGTGGTTAAAGTTAATATTACTGGATTTTACTGAATTGCTGCATGCTAGTTACTGTTTGATAATATTATTGCTCGATATTGCTCAGACATCTCCAGAAGCACTATCCTTTGGATTTTATTATGCTGTTGGCTTAGACCTTTGTGTGGGTAAAGAGCATAGAACTCTGTAGGGACTACCCTTTGAATGCATTGAGTCTGGGGCGTGCTTGCTGGAATGTGCATTAAATTGCAGTGATTTGAAATGGATCACTATAGAATTTGTCATCTGTTTTGGTACTTTCTGAGTGGAAAATTGGAGCCATGGACTTGTGGGGTCCATTTTAGGGGCAGATGAAGATCCTATTATGGTGATTTGGGGTCTTGAACTTCTGGACCCTGTTTTGGGCATTAGATGGTTGTTTTGGGGGTCAAAACGTTGCAAATGAAATTCCCAGCCCTCTGACTCTGTTCTACTTATTGAGAGCTATTCAACAGTCCAAAGATCAGCTCAATTAGCGTTTGTATGAGGAAGTTATGCCTCCTAGAAGTTGACCTATGCTTTGACTACCGTAGTGCCAAGTGGATGACATGTCAACTCTCATTACTCACACACATGGAGCTAGTCATGTTTGGCCTTTCTAGAAGATTCTAAAGGGTCCAAAACCCTAACCCTAATCAAGAGTTGAGGGATGCAAAATAAGATTCTAAAGGGTCCAAAACCCTAACTCTAATCAAGAGTTGAGGCATGCAAAAACCTTTAACCTTAACCCTAGAGTCTAGACGACTATCAGGGCATGTTAAAAACTGCACCCCAAGGAAAGGGAGGGGTTTCATTCCTATTGTATTGATATTCCTATCCCATAGATGAGCAAAGGAGTGGGATATTATGAACATATTAGAGGAAGTAGAAGATTGTTATATAAAAATATATATATAACATTATAATAATAATATTATTAATATTAATTGTTAATAATAAAGCCATTAATAATTAATTAAAAAGTCGGGAGTCATGTTTTTACTTGAAAAGGTACAAATGGGCTCTGGCTTATAAAAGTCTAAACATTATAAATGTAATATCATATCTTATATCTTATCATCGTATCTATAAATTTGTATTTATGGATTATTTCGCATTTCTGAAGTGGAAGTTCGAATAAATGAGTATTTCTCATTTCAGTGGTATCAAAGCCAGCCCTTCCTCGGGCTTTTGCTAATCTCTGGCTTGTAGCCAAAATCTCAAGGGTTCCTTGAGCCTGGAGCTTTGATTTGACACAGGGTTTTAGCCATCCATACTCATATTTATTTTGAAATAAAAGCAACTTCCTGCACATTCTACCCTCCACGACCTTCCTCGTTCTCCACTCATAAACTTCCCACTTTTCCATCCCAACCTTCCATCCATTGTGTATCCCCTTAAGCACCCTTGCATGCCTTCCCTCATCTCCCTGTCCACGTCCAATGATTCATGTGCTCCATCTTCTTATGAGCTGCGCAACAACGCCTTCTTGCTGCATCCTGCCACCCTGTGAAAATTTTCAAGAACCCCAACCTGGTTTCAGTTTCAGTTCAACATGGTTTAATGGCCAAACCCCAACATTAGCATGTGCATTAAAATTTAAAAACTTTTAACTGAAAACATAAAACACCTGAGATTTCTTTTCTTCTTTTGAATTCTGGAAATTATGGCAGTCCAAAATTCTTACTCAGAATTTAAATTCAGCCACAAATGAAAATTAAATGCTCAGATTTTTGGTCAAATTGACCCAGGAAAAACCCCGAAGGGAAAATCTGTTCTTCTGAGAGAGATTTTATTCTTTTCAGGCAAATCAAACAAATTTACAGCAGCACTTATCTAAACAAAAATGCCTTGGTAAACGTGCCAAACAATCACTGAATGGCCAACTGAATTTTTTTCAGATTTCTTCTTCTCAAAATTTGTGCTGTACGAAACTGTATGGACGAGCTGTACAGACTGCTCTACAGTCTGATGTACGGACTGTACGGATCGGTACTATATGGAGTGTACTTTTCCAAAAAAAATTCTCATTTTTTTTTCTCGAAAACCGTGTTGTACGGACTGCCTGTAATCTGCCTCGATTTCAATGCCTAGCCTCCTTGATTTCTGTGCTGTATGCTGCCTTGAAATCGGCTGTATGGTCTCCTTGGAAAATGTGCCCAATCTCTGTTTTCCTCTCCTTGGAAAGTGTGCCAAAAATTTAATGCTCTCTCTCCGTCTTTGGTTTGAAATCTCTTCAGACCCTTGTCTTCTTCTTCTTGTTCTCTCCTCTCCAAAAATCTCTTTTGTGAAAGTGAACAATGAATTAGATTTGCCTTTTCCAAGCCCTTTTTGTTTGAGTAACTTCCATCTCCAATTCAATGGCTTAGATTAAAAACCAACTAAATGAGATCTAGGGCCCATCTCATTTCCTCATTAAAAAATCACTTTCTAATTAATAATGAGAATTTAATGCTCACCCTCATTAATGCACATAAAGTCACTTTTAAAATATAAACTCAAACATTTATTAAAAATGTCACTTTATCATAAAGTCATTCTCACCTTTTAATTTGGCTAGGGGTCACGTTTAAAGTGTTCTTGTCCACCCCAAGGCATGAGTGAACAAACTCTTCCTAGGTAAAAAATCAACACTCCCTCTTACCGAGGAAGGTGTTTTTCACCACTCCCATCTTGTCTCTGAAATGTATGTGCTTTCCTCTTCCCAAAGACTTCGTGAGAATATCTGCCACCTGCTCATCTGT
>LPNX010269925.1:413949-516391 GCA_001517045.1 Pseudotsuga menziesii
CACGTTTTGTAGCCGGAAGTAGCAGGGAAAACACAGAAGGATTCGTTGGGACCACAAAATCTAGTCTTTCCTATGCATGTCAGCTTCCTCTTTCTCAGCAGGCCTATCCTACGGTATGCAGTGATTATCAGCCATCAGTTTGCTCACCTGGAGCAACTATCAGCCAAACAGATCAGTTGGGGGCATGAGTAGCAGAACTGCTAATCAATTCGTTGGGGCACTTAGAGGCAGCTAAACCTCCGTATGTGCCAGGCCATCTCTCAGGCATCAGCAGACAAACAAGCTCGGAAAGTTTAAGCCCGAACGGATCTCTCCTCCTACAAAAACATCACCTTCAGTCTGGAGGGTTTTTACAATACTGCGGGGCAGTAACAGCAGAGGAAAAGACCATTATTAGACCACCCATCTGGATCCTTATGCATGCAGCTATCTCTGGAGTTATTATCAGCCAGAATATCAGTGGCAAGTGTTAATTTCTCTCTGCAAAACCCTAACCCTAATTCAGCTATATTTTAGGGCATTTTTGCATGGCAAGTTTGCATGCACAGTTATTTTGCAAAGTTGTATGAGATTGAGTGTGCAAATCATCACTATCATAGAACATTAGAGAATATTAGTATTTGGGATATTACAGTGGTATCAGAGTATGTTCCTTGCCAGCTGTGGGCATGCAAAATTGTAAATGAATTCAGAAGATCCATACAACATTACTTACCAGAGATAGAGGTTTAGAAACAGTGATAGAGGAGAACAGGAATTAGAGGACATAGAGTTGGGGGACAAAGAGTATCTGTTTGGAAAGGGCAAAGAAACAATGGCCGACGATGATAAAACAACTTTCAATAGTCTCATGTCAGCCATAAAAGAACTCACTACTGGGCAAAAAGAAATGATGAGTACCTTCAGGCAAATGACAGAGAAAAATGGGCCCACCCCACATAGCCTCTTGTTTCCCAATAGTGATAGGGTATCCACCAGTAGTAGTGGGGAGCACTTACATACCAACATGCAGAGCCATCCCCATATATACAACAAGCCTTCCCGACCTACCATGCCTCAATTCTTAGATAGTCCAGCTGCAGTGCCTCTAGCACAAGTAGAACTAGAAGAATCCATGAGTGCCTATCTGAGAGAGTATAGAGCTTTTGGAGATGACTTCCATTCAGCCATGACCTTTACTGACTTCTGCCACTTTAAAAGTAAGAACAAACCTAGAGCTTACAATAGGCCCACCGCCCTAGCAAATGCCATTGGTCGGACTAGAGATTTGCAGAGGTTAGCAGTATTTCAATACTTGCCTCGATATCAAGAGTATGTAGCCTTGGGTGATGAGGTATGTGCAACATTGCCCTTTCAAGATTATTACACCATCAAGTTCGGGAGCCAGCCCAAGGATTTGGATGAGGAACTCCTTAAAGGCATAGTTGGGGGAGTGAAGAAAGATGAGCATGAAGTACAGGTTGTTGGTGAGCTTGATTTGGAGTTAACAGTACATGATGAGGATGTGCATGAGGAGATATCATTAGAGCCATCCTGTGAGTATAGCGACACCAACACATTCGCTAGTCAGATTGTGGTCAAGCTGTATGATGAGTTGGAGTTGGTATACTCTTCATCACCTACATCAGGAGTCCAGACAATGATGATAGACGAAATACATGTGGTGCAAGGCAATGAGCACACTAGTCAAGACAGTGGGCAGTCACACATGGAGGTTAGGGAGAGTTTATACATGCATGAGATAGAGCTTCCAGATGATAGCCACCGAAAGAAGATTGAACGTGTTAAAGAAAGCATTCTAGCAATGAAAGAGAGGACCAAGATACTCCGATACACCATAGTACAACGAGATGTTGAGCTTACATTTCTTCGAGTTGTATGTAGCAAGTCAGCTGTCAGGCTTTCTAGTATTGAAGAGCTCTGAAAATTTAAGCCTAAATGGACCTCTCCTCCTACAAAAACGTCACCTTTAGTCTGGAGGGTTTTTACGATACTGCGGGGCAGTAACAGCGGAGGAAAAGAGCATTATTAGACCACCCATCTACATCCTTATGCATGCAACTATCTTTGGAGTCATTATCAACCAGAATATCAGTGGTAAGTGTTAATTTCTCTCTGCAAAACCCTAACCCTAATTTAGCGATATTTTAGGGCATTTTTGCATTGCAAGTTTGCATGCACAGTTATTTTGCAAAGCTGTATGAGATTGAGTGTGTGAGTCATCACTATCATAGAACATTAGAGAATATTAGTATTTGGGATATTACATTTAGACCATACAAGGCCTTTTTCAGCCTGCAAACATGAAAATCTCTCGCATAGATCTCAAAGCCCTATGGCTGCTCTAGATATACCTCCTCCTGTAGAAGACCGTTGAGAAAAGCGGTCTTCACATCCATCTGATGGATCTTCCAACCCATCTCTGCCACGGCAGAGATCACTGCTCTGATCGAAGAACCCATGCGCACAAATCGAGCTTTGTACTTCTTGATGCTGCCATCCGCAACATGCTTGATTTTGTAGAGCCACTTGAATGTCACAACTGACTTCCACTCTGATCTTGGAACCAATTTCCAGACTCCATTCTTCATGATGGAATTGAACTCTTCCATCATGGAATCTCTTCAAACCTGGTGTACAAAAGATTCCTCATAAGTAGTAGGCTCAGACTCACGCAAGCTAGTCACCTATGCCATGTAGCTAGAAAATCTCTCATGTGCCTTGCTCTCTATGACCTCCCTCCTAGGTGGCCCCACAGACTCCTCTACTTCCTTCACATGCTCCCTAAGCCAACTTGGCTTTCTCTTCTTGGAAGTAGCATCCTGTGGTAGACCCTCCTCGACATCCTCATCAGACGAATGTCTCCCTGAAGAAGTACCAACGGTCTGAGATCCTATCCCTGGTGAACTTGAACCTGAACCATGTATGTCTGAATCACTTGAAGGTGTCACCTGTGAACCTTTCCCTGTACTAGAAGTCTTAGTAGACTGAGTCCTTGAAACTGATGTACCTGTAACCTGTGACCTAGTCACTCCTGAAACCTGTGGCCCTGTGCCTTGACTCGCTAAACTCTGAGATGCTTGAACCTGTGGAGTACCTTGTTGCTCCTCTATCTTAGAATCTCGAGATCTCTTGAAGGCTCGCTCCGCCTCAAATCTCACCTCCCTCCTCACCACAAGTTTTCTCTATGCAGGAAGGTAAATGCAGAAAGCCTTTGAAGTCTTGTCGCATCCAATAAATATACCCCTCTCTATAGCAGCCTCCAACTTTGTCCTCTTCTTAGAAGGGACATGTGAGTATGTAGGGCCTCCGAAGATGCGGAAGTGGCCTATCTCAGGCATCCTCCTAGTGAACATCTCTTTAGGAGTTTTGCACCCCAAGGCATGGTGCAGACTCTTGTTCTGCACATAAACAACTGTACTACAGGCCTCTACCCATAGAAAGAAAGGAAGACTCTGATCATGCAACATGGCTCTAGTTGCACCCATTATCGAACGGTTCTTCCTTTCTGCCACTCCATTCTACTGTGGAGTGTAAGGAATTGTCAACTGCTTGATACTCTTCTGTTTACAAAACTCATCGATTGCATGGGAAGTATACTCATCCCCATTATCTGATCTGAGCACCTTGATCTTCTTTCCTGTTTGGTTCTCCACAAGAGCTTTGAACTCTTGGAATCAAAGTAAGACCTCCTTTGACTTCTTGCTTCTCAGAAAGTAGATCCAGGTCTTCCTGGAAAAGTCATCGATGAATGTAATGTATGCTCAATACCTGTCAATGAGACAAAAGACATGGGACCACACAAGTCTGAATAAATCAAATCCAACACTCCCTCTGATCTGTTGTCACTGCAAAGAAAAACAGTCTTGGTGTACTTTCCCAAAGCACACCTGCATACACCACTCTGCTCTGTACTGAAATCTGGAAACCCTGTGGTCATGTCTCTTAGCATCCTCAAAGCTTAATGATGAAGGTGGGCCATCCTCCTATGCCATAACTCACACAACTCATTGCTGCTCTGAGTGTGTGCCAATGCATGATGTGGCTAGAAGAGAAGCTTGTCCAGTTTTTTGCATCTAACTCCAATCGCATATGAAGCAAATGGACCCTCTGCTTTGGGAAAGATGTAAACTTTCCCATCTAGGACATATACCCCAAGGCCTTTGTCCTCATTCATGGAAATTGATACAAGATTCTTCTTCAGCCCAGGGACATACAAAACATATCTCAAAAACATGGGCTGCAAGAGTCATGTTTTTATGTGAAAAGGTACAAATGGGCTTATAAAAGTCTTAACATTATAAATGTAATATCATATCTGATATCTTATCATCTTATATATAAATTTGTATTTATGGATTATTTTGCATTTTTTGAAGTGGAAGTTTGAATAAATGAGTTTTTCTCATTTCAAAGATCCTGCTGCAGCCATCCAGGCCATAGTGCCTATTGTAACTACATTGCGAGTCCATGTTTCTTTGTATTTGTGTTTTGTATTTTAGAAGAAAAGAGCAAGGCATTGTCCACACCTTTTGGTTGGGTTTTCCATATTAGGTTTCCTAGTGTACGTCTTGTGTTCATTGTGTAGATTGCGTGGTTGTTCTATTATTGTAGCTTCTTTTTCTATAGTCTTTGTTTATTTCAATATTTGAATGTTATGCTTATAATATTACATTTTTAATCAGAAGTAAACACTACATAATAGAGGTTAATATCCCAATACTTTGTAGTAACTTGTAACCTTAAGTCTTGTGAAAGCATTGGGACGACTTTGATTAGACTTAGTTCCTAGTTCCTAATGGACTTAGTCTGAATATGTATTATTGATGTATTCTATTTGTTTTATACTCTACCTATAGCATTGTAAGTATTTCATTGGTGAGGTGGTCAAAGATGATCACTCACTTAAAATGTATTTTATAATTGTAATCATAGAAGACTTGGTCCAAAAACATTCTCCTCTTATACTTGCATAATTTCCCTTCGGTTTCCTTTCTTGTGAGTATTTTCACATTGCTGTTTTTAGAGATTTAATGGTTATACAAGAACTTTAGACATTTAGCATAATGTCATCATAACCATAATGTTAGGATCATTGAAAGAAAGACGAGCACAACTAGACAAAAGAATAGAGATTTATCCCGAGAAACCCCGTTGATGGAGAAAACCAACAAAACTTCCTCAATATAGAATGAACAACCCCAAGAACAAGACTAGCAACTTCTTCTCTCCAACGAACCTCCTCACTCTCTCTTTTGCGCACTTACTTGTGTTAGAGATGTGTCTAAATGAGGGAGGCACCTCACCTATTTATACTCATCAAGTGAGTGACATCTTAACTTAACTATGTTGGTCTGTTGCTCTGAAACAAGGCCGACTTATCTAGGGAGAATCAAAACAACATTTATATAATATTCTTGTGGGTATTATTGACTTGATTTACAATGGAGGTTTTGCCTCAAGACTTTTACATGACCAATTACATCAAGGACATCTACTAAAGGAGGAATAATAAAAAATACAATAGAATATCTTTCGAAGTTACATTCCTTTAACACTCCCTCTTAACAAGGAAGGTATTCTATAACATCAACAAAAACAATTGTACAACTGACTGGTGAATTTGTATATCATAGGAATTTTTGGAACAACAACATCATATATCTGGAACATCATCATCAACATCAACATAGATCATCATCATCATCAGTAACATCATCATCAACATCAACATGCGACTGCTGGAACATCATTATCAACATCAGCATGGAACATCATCATCATCAGTAGCATGGAGCATCATCATCATCATCTGCATCAGTAGCATCATCACCAACATCAACATTTGACTGCTGGAACATCATCATCATCAAAAGCATGGATCATCATCATCATCCTTCTTCAGCTCGTTAGTCATGGAGGCCATCCTGATGTCAAGATAGCTATGTCCATCACTCAACTATGTCCAAGTCATCATGGCATTCTCGGGGAATGTCTTTAAGCTCCTAGAATATATAGCTCCCTCTATCATGTAGGTCATCTTGATGTCAAGTCCATCTGACAATCTTTAGTGAGAAACAATACAGTCATGTGAAGTGTAGGATAATTGGACTGCTTGTCTTCAACCTTGTAGCAAAGGTTGAAGTCTTCTTCAATCTTGCTTTGTGAGTCTTCATCACACGATCTTTCCTGCAGGTTAAATTTAAATGTATAATTAGTATCATGCGTATTACCATAAATTACACATGCATGAACAATATCATCTAAACATTCTAATAACTTAAATAAAACATAAACACTTATCTTGTATGTTTAGCAGACTCCCTCTTGTTTTTGACCAAGTTCTTCTTGTGCTTTTCTTTTGTCTTCATCTCCCTTTGGATCTGCAACTTCTTCTTTGACATAGTCTTCCAAATCATGCTCTTCTAGTATGAGAAGCACTCAAAAATATTGCTTCAACTGGATGCTTGCTTCAATGCTTTTTTGGAAGACTGCTTCTGGTGGACCTAGGGTTTGATAGAAAAACCCTCATTTTCAAGCTTGGTTTCCTGCATATTTGATTGGATAGAAAGATGCACCTTCTCAAGCCGAGTTGAGAAGTATACTCCTTTTCCCAAATATGTGGACATAACTGCAAAATACTTGATGCCCTAGTTTCTCCAATTTCTTCTGCTGAATTGTTCGGCCTTAAACTTTGATGTATCTCCGAAATTTCTGCTACTCAAGGTCTGAAACTTCGTTGTGAGGCAGTCTTCTTTGTCTTCTGTCCAACCCCACAGGTTAGAGCAATATTAGATTCACCAAGTGGAACTTATGCTAAGTTTCCCAAGGTGACCTGTTTATTGACTGGTTCAGTATAGAAAACTTGTACAAGACTTCCACATGTCACTGTTTCAACTTCGGGCTTTGAAACTCACATCAACGAAATGATTGTTCGTGCTCTTTCTGGAACATCTTATGAAATTTGATTTGGAGCTTCCTAGCTCGAGATATAGAATTTCTCCCAATGTCACTTGTTTAAAACTGAATTTTGGAAGAGGCTGAAACCCTATTTTGCATGGATCATATCTCAAAAAGCACAACGAATCTGAGGTTGAAACTCACACACAAGGTCCATCAACATTTTATCTTCGGCTTGTTTGAGTTTCAGCTCCTAGACCTTCACCAAAATCAAGTTGTAGCAAAAGTGCCCAAATGACTAAATTTTTCCTTCTATGGTTTGAAGCATGTAGCCCTAATCTCTTACAGTTGCAGTAGTAGCAGTGTTATGGCTACACAAAGATTTCTTTCAGGGTAGCTCTGATACCATGTTAGAGAGTTAAATGTTATACAAGAACTTTAGACATTTAGCATCATTTCATCATAACTATAACATTATGATCAGTGAATGAAAGACAAGCACAACAAGACAAAAGAATGCAGGGATTTATCTTGGGAAACCCTCTTGGGGGAGAATAGCCAATAAAACTTTCTCAATATAGAATTCAACCAAGTACAATGAACAACCCCAAGAACAAGACTAACAACTTCCTCTCTCCAGCGAACCTCCTCACTCTCTCTCTTGCGCACTTACTTGTGCGAGAGATATGTCTAAATGAGGGAGGCGCCTCACCTATTTATACTCATCAAGTGAATGACATCTTAATTTAACTGGGTCAGCCCGTTGCTCTAAAATAGGGCCAACTTACATAGGGAGACTTAAAATAACATGTATATAATATTATTGTGGGTACTATTGACCCGACTTACAACGGAGGTTTTACCTCAAGACTTCTACATGACTAATTACATCAAGGACATCTCTCGAAGGAGGAATAATAAAAAATACAATAGAATATCTTCCAATGTTACATTTCTTTAACATTGTTACTGTGTTCATATCAATGTTACAAATATCGTGTCGACGAATATATTGCCGAGGGTCCAAAAAGAAATTATTGGATTTATGGGTGAAAATGTTGGCAAACATCGGCAATATATCGACAACTTAAAAAAAAACAAAAATATTCTTTTTTTTCAAAAGCAACAAAAACATCAAATAAACACATTGCTACAGGAATATGGAAATAAAACGGAAACCGATATATAAGATGTATAAGACGTCGACTGATATATTAATATAATATTTCTAGTTTTCTACATTACAATGTTACATCTGCTACACATTGCTACATTTCTAAAGTTAAACTTATTATAATATATTATTTTTTAAATAAAATTTTAAAATTTAAAATTTAAAATTAAAAAAATAATAATATACAATCATGGTGTAAATGTTAATTTTAACTTATATATATTAAAATTTTAATCTATCACTAAACTGTAAATGTTTTAATGTATAGTATACTGTATTATATATTATAATTATATATTATATATTTAATATAATATATAATATATATATTATATTAAATATATAATATATATTATACAATCTGGCTGACGTTTAAACTTTAAACTTTACCCACAGTCCGCCGGTGTTTACCCACTCCAGAGTCTACCGCAAATTAAAACTCTACACTGTAAATTAAAAAAAACTCGTTCCTCCATGCGCACTTGAGACTTCCACGCAGAACGCAGACCTCCGGAGTCCAAACACTACACGTAGCGGATTGGAAAAAGGTTAAAAACGCCCAAAAATCGGTTTTTAAACCCCCGACGGACCCTGTGCTACCCTATTGACTCGCGATTTTTACTGAAAAATCGCGCTTTTATCGCGAAAAAATCGTGTTTTTTACTAAAGGAAAACTCGCCGACGTTTACCTCGATTTTTGCCGATAATATCGCCGAGGAGATCATATCGCGATATATCGCGATATCGGTGATATATCACCAATATTTGTAACACTGGTTCATATCAATTGGTTTTAGAGCCTAAATAGTAGGGTTTTTTTATGGTTTTGCAATTTTGGCCTCATTTGTTGGATAATAATAAATTATCTTATCTTTGTTAATGTTTGTATCTCGGACAAGTATTTCCATGGGTGGGTGACTTGCCCATGGGAATCGTCATTATGACCTCTTAGCCTTTAGGCACTTTAGAAAATTCACTTTAAATAAAGGAATTATTAAAGTGAATGCCCTTTTATAATTAATTGGGGTTAATTTGGAGAAAAGCCTATGTTTTGGGCTTTAATTATTTAAGTTAATCAAATGAATTACAACTGTCGATTTCAAGTGGATGAGATCTAATCTCAACCATTGAAGTTAGGGTTTTGGTTTATCGGTATCCCAAAAGTATAAAAGGCAGCTAAGGCGAGAGGAGAGGCACACATAATCTTTCAAGTGAGAAACTGAAGCATTGAGTGGAGAATTAGGAGGAATTTCTGATTTTTCAGTCTCTTGGGCAAGAGAGAGAAAGGGGCAGCATTCAGGGTGAAGAGGCAGTTGAACCAGCTCAAGAGGAGTAGAATTTTCTGGTGCAAGGAGACCATATGTATTGTATGGGCATGTCGTACAATCATACAATTTTGACTGCATGGGTTCCTGTGCAGGCTGTACACAGTCGTACGAATGGTATTGTACAGATATGTACAATTGTATGAATAGTACAGGATGTACAATGAGGTCGTACAACATGGCAGGAAAATCAAGGTTTTGCAGCAGTTTTCGGGGGCAATTTTGCAGGTTGCAGATTTGTCTTCGGTGAGGCAGACTTGCTAGCTTTCCTGTGTATTTTTCAAGGCCATTTTCCCAGTAAGGGTGCCCTTGTAAGCTTGGAATATATTTAATAAAAATCTGATTTTGAAGGGAAGAAATTGTGTATGTATTTTGTGATCTGTTTTCTATTTTGCTTTCGCTAGTAATTTTCTGTTAATAGATCTCATCAGTGTAAAATAATCAGTGGTTGAAAATTAAATTTTAAGCAAGGAAAACACTAGGAATTGTTTTATCGAGGTCGGGGATGAGAAAAATTAATAATCTTATCTGGTTTCTTGTACATTTCTTTTGTGGGATTTTGGGACTTTTGATTTCAAACTGGCACAAATTGTCTTTATGTATGCCATGGCTTCTTGAAATTCTTCTAGAGACTTTAATGACTCTCAAGAATCCACCCTCGCTTAACTCTAGGTAGAGCAAATGTAAGAGCAACAACTTTATAACAACCAATTCTTGTTAGAGTAACTTGATTCATAGTGGTCATAATATATTGAATTACAGGCCAAAATGATTTGAAATATGTTCACTACGTTCTTGTTCCATCTTACCACAGCAATAGACCTTGCAACACCATGTTCCTGCTTAACAACCTGATACACCTACGAGAATCCCCATTTTCCATCGTTCCTTCAAGTTGAACACAAAGCATTCCATTCCCAAATTTGACAGAGTTAAAAATAGGGACAAGCTAGACTCGCAGCTTCGCAATATGGAAGAGCACTTCGAGACCCAGTGTAAATGCATAGATGTTGAGAAGCTTGTGATAGTAAAGGTACACGTGGATGAGTAGGCCTTCATCTAGTGGTAGACACACACCTAGCGCCTTGCAAGCACAAACCTACCTCTGATGGACATATGGAACGACTTCAAGGCTACCTTTGAAAGTGGTTCTACCCATTAGGGTACAAGGATGCAACACTGAAAAAGTAGTTGAAACTCAAACAGACCTTTGGATAGACTATCTAGTAAGTCATTGATGTCCTTAACAATTTGTTCATTAAAGTTAAGGGAAAGGATCTTAAAAATATCTTTAGCATCAAGTTTATCTCTGGTTAATTTCCCCACGTTGGAACAAAGCTAGAACTCTTTCTAATTTCTTCATTGGATTATGCCTTTCAACTAACTTCCATGGTCAAACTAGGTTGCCTAAGGTTAATCAATCCACTATGTAGCAAAGTTATTAGAACCGAACTGGTGGTCAAATCGGCCGACCCTTAGAACTGGAACAGGACCGAAACTGGATCACAAAATTGGTCCCCCAAAAAATACATAAAATATTTAAATTTAAAAAAGTTATATATATATATATATATATTCATGTGCATCCATGTGAGTTCAAACCATTATACACAAATATGCAAAGTTTCTCATGTATATAGCAAATAAGAATGCGTAGAACCAAAATAACATTGAATGTAATCCATGTCTGAATCAAATTACATCAACAAAAAGGCTTTAAATGGCGTATAGAGTCCAGATCTACCAGAAAAAGGGCTCCTGTATGTATTTTGCTAAGTGCCATACTGAGAATATTTGATATTTCACTTGAATCATATGTCAAATAGGTTGAGGACACTGTTGTTGCTAAAAGGGTTGTTTCAAGGTTGCTGTAACAGACTGTAACCTTGGAATATGCCCACAAAAGTTTCCTTTAACTTCACAGTTAGCTCAAATTTGTTGTTAGAGTTGTTTTAAGCCTATTCACTGCTGTAGGTAACTGCTGTTAGGTGTGTTTTATTGCTGTTATGATGATAATAGATATAACTAGGACTGTTGTAGGTACTCAACACACTCTTGCAAGGCTGCTACACTACCCAAGAATGTCAAGAACGATTCTTAACTCATAATATTCAAATGAATAGTGTGAGAGAAATAGAGGGGGTGGGGTTGCTTTTATAGCTTTCTTAGGGGTTTAGGGTTATTTAGAACCATCCCCACTCAATCAACTTTTTGATTTTTTTTAAAGTTTTAAAAATGCTTTCTTTAGTGTTGTTGTATGACTCCATACGAAATCGGTCAGGACTGATCGGTCTAGTAAGAAACCAGTCATTTTCGGTTTGAGATGTCGATTTGACCTGGTGAGGCCTCGGAATCGGTTAGACTTGTTACGCTGCACCTGTACCCAGCGCACCTTCAGGTGTACCCTAGGGAGAGAGGGAAATTTTTTTCGAATAGGAGGGGTGTTATCGAGCAATGGTGGTCATGGCTGGGCCCTTTGGTCCTCCTTTAGGGGTACTATGGCTTAGTGGCACTGCTGACTGCCCTTTATTGGGGTTTTTAACCTCAGAGTTGTTGTCCGGGGACCCTAGGGTTTTACCACTGGGTCACATGGCGCCATCTCTTGTTTACATGCTTAGGTGGCCTTTGCTTCAGCAGTGAGACCTTCGTCTCCTCTCATAGCCACTTATGACACCCTCCTGGCCTCTCAGATTGCAACCGCTTGCTCTCCCTGGCCTTATCTCCTCAGAGAAAGACATCCTCCACGTCAGGCCTTTTTGATGCTTTGAGGAGGGCGTTGAGGGATTTTACAACATTTTAGGGGTTAGATGGGGTATAACGCCCTCCCTCCAACTCACTCCAGCCTTTCGTTCGGAGTGATTCACTTATTTGAGCGTATTTTGGCACTTTGGTGTACAAATACCCCAGGTAGCCTACCTTGAGCCTACGTTAGGCTACATTTTATTATTATTTTCTTTTAATTTTTAGTTGACATTTTATAATTACAAGTTGACTTATTTTAAGGCATGTAGGCCTGGATATTTTGTAAAAACTTAAAAGTGAGTGTGAGATCTTATAAATAGATGTCGCTTTCATTTTAAAGACAAAACTTACGGGATAATACACTATGCACTTGTTTTACCCTTGCTAGGGCTCTTTGGAGAGATGCGCCCCTCTTGAGGAGGTTTTTTTTAGTGCAAGCTATTTTTTGGTAATTCTTTGGTGATGTTTTGATTTGTTGGCTAAACACGAGCACGAAGAGGTTAGGCTTCTCATCTCTTTGTTTGAATGGTGGTTGATGATGCACGTTCGAGTCTAAGTGGTAGCCCTAGTGCTGCACTTTTTCCTAGGATAGGCCATTACCATCCTTCTTGTCACCTTAGCAAGCTAAAGCACGTCTCCTCGTGAGGGTGGTCTAGGGTTTCTCCTTAGTTTTTCTAGGATAGTTGTTTACCCTAGGAACTCTTCCTAACTAGGTTAGCCAGCAGGGATGATTTTAAGGAACCATACTTATTTAAAAGTGTATAAATGTTGGCGAATATTATCAATTCTTAAAACGCCAACTATAAAATGATTGGCGATATTTTTCAAAAAATATTTTAATTTCCAAGGATCTTATATCGTTTATATAATAATTTGGCGATTTTTAGGGTGAAAAATTTTTACCCCATCAAAATTGGGCGAAACAGGGCTTCAAAAAATGCAAAATGGTGAATCTTTTTTGGGAGGAAAACATGGAAAAATAGCCCACTGGGCTAAAATTCGCCCCTAAAATCATCCCTGTTAGCCAGCCTCCCTAGAAGCCCTAGGTTGGGTAGGGCTTGTGCTAGGGTAGATTTCCCTTGGTTGTCACACCTTTTCTTCTTGCATAAATCTAGTCTAGGGCTAGTTTTTTAGGTTGGCTTTTAGGTTAGTGTAGGTTAGATGAGCTACGATATTCTAGTAGTACTGTAGACTTAGTACTAAGTAGTATCTAATCTATTTTCTATTTGTCGGTGCCATTATCTTGATATCTATGTAATACGTTTTTATTTTTGTGGTTGAATCAGAAATATCAAATATGCTGTTTATGGATCAAAGTTCATGATTCATTGATAATTTTTTTTATTGATTCATCATTGTCAAATTTCAATTGAATGATATTATGATTGATGTACATTGTATATACTTCTAGTTTCTAAAAAATGTAGATCTTTATGTATTTATATATATATATATATATATACAATTTTTTAATATTTATATATAAAACGTGTCCCTCGTGTCCTATTTCTGGGGTCGTCGTGTCTCATCTCGAATACTCGTATTTTCGTGTCCTTCGTGACCCGTGTCCTCGTGTCATGTGACTTAGAATATATGATACATACAACTATTCCAAACTATTATGGTACTATCTATGATTGCATATTAGAGGAGTGCCAAGCTATTTTCAGATCTGATATGGTAATATGCTGAGTACGTAGCTTCTAATACTTGTTTCATGACATTATTGCAGTAATTGGCTATTTGATTGATGATCCTCCATATGCATATGATGTTGTTGTTATGAGGCCTGGTCATTCTCTTATGAACATTTCTTTGTACTTATACATTTCACACATACACATAGTGCTTTTTCTTACTTGACTCCATAAGGCATTGATCAATAACATTCTTCAAAGAAGATATCTTTGGTGTTTTAGTGTCTTTCCAGAGTTATAATAGGGCTCTCCCCTAGGATGCTTAGGCTTCTGAAGCAGTCGGTAGAAGTTGACTAAGGTGACAGTGGTCACTTCATCCTCATATGCTTATCGGTGGCTTGGATTGCCATTTCAACTGGTAACAGGACTGACCGGTTTTTGCTGGTTCTGATCTGATTTTTATAACACTGCTATGTAGTGATTGTAACTCTCTCAGATAAAGGGCTTTCTTCCCCTCAGTTATTAGTTCCAATCTAGAGACAACCATGTTGAGATTCATAAGAGAGTGAATGGATCCAATGGAACCGACGTGCAAACCCTATTTCCTGCAATATACAAGAAGAAAAACAAGACTAGGGAAGCACAACACTAAACCCTAATAACTACGCTAGAGAGAAAAATCTTAAATGTTCTAGAGAGAAGATGCAACCCAAGAACAAGAGAGTGAACAAAGAGTTTGTGGTGCCTGTAGGCTGAACCCATGTATTAGAGAGATCAAGAAGGTCACATCAAGATTATTACATCGAGACTTGAGTGTGTATATATACACAACTCAAGGGGTAGGTCACCATCCTTAGGAGGGGTTATGTGCCCACATAATGATTAGGTTGGTCTTAACCACCTAGGATTTTAATAAATGAGTGTTGATTAGGTCAGCTTTAAGCCAATCCCTAGAAACCTAAGTCACCTGACATGAGGACACGAGGCACAAAGGACACGGGGATTTAAGTGTCCGACACATGGTGACCCCTAGAATCAGGACATGTAGGACACATTATATATATATATATTTTTAAATAATAAATATTAAAAATATAGAGATATAGATCCAAATTTTTACAAATATTCAATAGAAATCATAATCAATGCACATTTGACATTAGTAATTACACATTTACAAATCAAATCAATAATCACAATGAGATTATGAGACACATAGATAATTCAATATAATCATGATAGTCATAGATCAAGATGTCAATACTCAGTAGTTAGAACCATATTTCTCATTAAGTCATCAAAATCAAAAGTATTACATAGATGTTGGAATGCCACTGGCAAATGCCAAATAGACTAATAGTAATAGTAAATACAAAAAGGGGTAGATCAAGATGGAAGAATGAAGAATCTCATCTATCAATAGTCCTGGAAAACGTGTAGATCAAGATGGAAAACGTGTCCTAGAATCAGGACATGTTGGTGATAGTGCAGGATACGCAGAAAAGTCATGTCCGACACACTCTGTTAGCATGTCCGCCTTGGACATGTGGACACGTAGGCCCTTTTGGATGTGTCCGGTATCTTAGCTTGAAACGCATTAATACATAGTAATAAATTTAATGATTACAAACGGAGGTTGTGAAGATTACACCATCATTCCAACAAGCCAGTCTTGTCGACCAAGGGAAGAAAGAAATATTGCTCCCATCACTGGCAGCAACCTTATATTCCAATGATGAATGTTGTGCCTTGCATACCAAAATGGTCAAGGCTGTCCTCGAACATGTTGATTGAGTTGTCATTGCTGCCAACATAGGACTTGCAGTGGCCCCTTAGGTTGTTATTCATGTACTGAGATCTCCTACAGTAGACAAGCCTGATGAGCTATGGGTTGGATCCTGGACATTTGCACAGGTTTGGTGCTCTTCTTATCAGTTGGTGCTGATGTAATTGCGAAGATTGCAGTCTTCCATCAAAATTATAAAACAAGTTACCATACAAATCTTGTGTTCTTTTGTGTTGTGTTACTTGTTATGATTCACTGATCTAGTTGATGATATGTTTATGATTCCCTGTTGGTTAGTTGATTAATCAGTATGACATGATAATGTACATAGTAGTATAATGCATTGATGAACTCTGCTAAATTTGTAGAAGTTGAAAAGGGTTTTAGTTGACATCACACTGATTCACCCCCCTCTCAATGTGACCATTTTGACCAACAGAACGACTGTAACAAATAGAAGATCCTGCCATTGAGGAACAGCAGCAGATGCCTGATTTCCACAATCCCAATTTCTCCAACCCTTAGCTGGTCCTAATGGCCAAAGGTTTCACAGATCTCAAGAGAGAAAGTCTCTTCACTAACAATTTCCATTTTGGGAAAAAACTCAGATAGTTGATTGTGGATAATGACAGCCAAATTAACCTGGTTTAGTTGATCTTTGGAGGTTTTTTGTTTCCATGCGTTTGAATTTTGTAAACTGTACATGTACTTGTCTTGTTTGCGTTTGAGGTTATTTATACTTCATGTATCACTAATATTGTTGCCTTCCAAAGAAGTTTTGGGTTTGGCATGCAATGTTATTGATACTTGGGCCCTTTTAAGTTTTTACTATAGTTCAAGATACTTAAGAGAAAATATCCATCAACCATACTATGTCTTTCTTTGTACAATACCAGATTTACATATCGTATGTAGAAAATTCTGCCTTAAAATTGAGGAAAATCTGCAATCTCTTTTCAATGTTTGTTTCATAAATTTTAGAGCTGAGCTGCTCATGTTTTGTTGCTCTATTCTTCACTATAATAATATGTGAAGCTTCGTATTTTGTGGGAGCTCTTGGTGTGTACTAATAGATTGTCTGGGACAACATATTTGCAGTTCTATTCTGTTTTTGAGTTTTAAACATGCCAAATGGCAAATTGTTCAGTAAAGAGTTAAAAATCTTATTTTAAGACACTTGCTAATGCCTATGCTCTATGATTTGTATGCACTTTCCATGCAGTATTTTCTGCCTATGGGGATCCGATTTTATCTAAACCTCCCAAGGAAGAGCCTTCTATATCTCCTTTAAGGATCAAGTAAGAATTTTGTCCTATCAGTTTGTTCCATATGCAATTTTGCTATCAAATGAAATCGCAAGTACAGATGATTGTTTCAGTATGAGGTTTATCTTATTTCTGAGTTGCTTGTGAAGGGTGGAAGATGTGAACAAAGATGCATTAGCAGAGGGCCATTCCCCATCAAATTTCATAGCAGGTGCAGTGGTGATCTTTGAAAGGCATAGAAGATTGTATCTATTGTAACTGTTCTAAAGAATGTTGTTCACTTAATTGTTACAAGGGGAGAAAGATACAAAATTACAAATTAAGGTCATTAATATCTTATATAATTTCTTAACAGAAGGAGAAAATTCAGAGAACAAGGCAAATAACCTCCGTGGTAATGGCACGGGGAAAAAGGCTTCAAATGCAGTACAAGTCAAGGAGGGGTCCAATGGGCTTGTTGCAGGAAGTCCAGCATTGGCTGAAGGTTAAAAACTTGTTTATGGAAGAATTTTGATTTATTATGCTTGTCTTGAAGATGGTCAAGTTGTGCTCCAGATTGTTCAGAATTTTATGCGATTCAACTATAATTGTGATTCAACTTTTATTTTATTATTGTTCTTACTGTTTCTTATCATAAAGCTCGAAGGTAGGTGTTCTATGTCTCTGTTTTGTTTTTATATCTTTATTCTGTTGTTGTGAGTGCTTCCTTACAATTGGCTTGCTTTTGCAAGTTGGCCTAGCCTCTTAAATGACAAATTACAATGTTCCATGTAGCCAGCGTCCAAAATATGGATCTTATGTTTTCGAACAACACAAAGCTCCAATTTGGCTAAGCTGTCATGACAGCAGTGTACAAGTCACCCAGAAATTGCACCTGTCCCCAGCCACAAGAAACTCACCTTTAGAGAATCAAAACTTGGTGGGTGGCTTAACATGCCACTTTCCTCTTCATTGGAATCGTGACCACTCTGATTTCTTGTTCATTACAGAATATAAAACATGTATTTCAGATTTTTTTTCAAAAGTTTTCTATTTGCAAATTTGTGTATTGATGACTGAATTTTTATTGATTGCTACATACAACATATTACACTCCAAGATCATTTTCTAGCCTAACAGTTTTCATTTTCTTCTTGGTAATTATTACTCCAGAGATGTTGTTGCAAACCTTTGCATATAGGACATGCTACTTGTTTTCTGGGAATTATTTTTTATACTCAAATACTGTTTTTGATGGCCATTTATGGGACATTAATAATAGGTTGTTGTATCACTAATACAAAATGCGAAATCGGCAGGCATGGTAAAACAGAAAATATCAGGCAACGCTAGAGAAAGGAGATTTGCGGGCAGGAAAAAAAGCATCACAGGCAGGGAAGAGAGGGCTATGGGAAGGAGAAGGAAGTGTTTTGATCCCTAGGGGTAGATTCGAACCATACAGGTACAACCTCAGACCATACAAGTACGAATCTGACTTGTATGGATGATTTGTTCCTACGCTGAAGTGAGCGGGAGCGAAAAGTGAAATTTTCAAAAGATTCCAATTTGGGAGCATTTCAAGAGCGTTTTTTATATAATATATATTTTTATATATTTTGATGCATATATATTAAAAAAACATGTATTATACCAAATTAGCTATAGAAAACATAGATATAACCATTAATACACATGTCACATATAACATCGATCTTCTAGGAGCTATGACTCGTAGCATTGTCATCAAATGATCAATCATGGACAACATCAGTCTTCAAATTTCAACATATAATATTTGCCATCAACAAACTCTAACAATCTAGACTCTAGACCATAACAGATAACATCAACCATGAAATGAAACAAAGCATCATAATATCATATTCAATACCAAAGAGTTGTAAGATCATAAGACCATAAGAATCAAGATGCAATCAACAATTTAAAGTTGAAACTTTAAACTTCAAAGTAGGCCGTAATGTTTGCAAAATAGGCCATAATAAACATGAAATACAAAGTATTATGATACTATCTACTAAGTTTTCCTCTTGCCACGAGAAACTTCCAATTTTTTTTCTCGTGTTCTAGGTGGAATAGGAGCTGGTGGAAGTGATCGTGGAACACGACAAGAAGATGAATGGCCCCCACGGATTGTCGGACGTTGTGAAGCTAAAGACAAAACTCCTGCATTTGTAAACCTGCTGGTGGTTGGGGGTGGCATCTCTGATGTATGAATCGGATGAGGATCACTCTCATGATCACCCACTAGTTCATCCTCCAAGTGCTCTAATGCAATGGCTCCATCCTCCACATTAGCCTCCTCTGGATTGTTGTCCCAAGTCAAAAAATTTCTATCATTCTTGGCCGCTTCACAATAATGGGACAACAACCTCAAGTTGTAGTGCACATAAACCAAACATTCGGCCCGTTTTGTATTCAAACTATTTCTCTTGACATTGTGGATGAAGCTGTAGGTGCTCCAACACCTCTCTGCAGAAGAACTATTGACAACCTGTGAAAGCACCCTCACCGCCAATTTATGCAAATATGTGGCACCACTGCCATACATGTTCCACCAACGGATAGGATCCAACCTCTCTCGATCTTTGGTTGCATGCAAGGTACCAAAGACTCCATGTTCACTGATGTATTGGCTCAATTCACTCCGTACTTGAGCACACTCCTCCTCATCAGGGACCAACTTGCATAATGCAAGCATATACCCATTTTGCACCTCTGGATATGTGTGTGGTCTTTTCCTAACTCTACCGCCAGGTGTAGGTTGGGCCAACCAAGATGGAGAATAATATTTTGGGGTAAGGACATATGCAAGGGCATGGAGTGGAACATTCAAATTATCCCACCTTTTGACCACATGTTTATGAATATGGTCATACAAGATTGCATCTCTTTGCTCAACAATGTCTTTGATATGACCAAGCATGCTATCCATTTGCTCATACACCTCCCCAATCATCGGTTGATCTGTATCTACAAAACGAATCATATTATAAATGGGCTTGGTGAACTGTAGAACATATTTAACCTGTCTAGAAATGACCATCAAGAACGGTGTCCTCCACATCCTGAAAGTCATGTCTATCAGATGCGCTTGCAACTCTCTCTTTCAATCCTTGCTATGAATCACTTGAGACCATACTAGCCAATGCCTCTCTTACCTTGAAAAGCCTCCTGAAGGTGAGGTAGTAGCTACCAAATCTAGTCTTCGCAATCTTCAATAGCTCCAACCTAGAGTGATTGCGAAAAATGTGGTGTGCCATGCTATGATTGGTGATAAATTTTATCATTTTCTGACCTCTTTTGTATAGGGAACCAATCCATCGGTAACTAGGGTCCTTCATCTTAACAATATCATGCATCAAAAGGTTCAATGTGTGAACCAAACACCCTGACCAAAATATGTTGGGATACTTATCCTTAATGATTGCTCCTGTTGCCTTGCAATTAGCAGCATTATCTGTGATGACTTGAATGACATTGTATGGCCCAATTGTTTGAATGGTGTCAAGTAAAGGTTGTGCAATATTGATACCAGTCTTGTAGCGATCTGAGTAGTCATGAGCTGAAAGGAAGACCACACCACTAGTAGACACACCAAGAATATTTATCAATGGCATGCCTTTAACATTTGTCCACCCATCCGATACAATGGATACCCCATATAATGACCAATCATTTGTAAACTTTCCAAGAGCACTATTGATTTTGGCTCTTTCCCTGGCAAGTCCCACGGTTCTAGCTTTGTCATACCCAGGGCTCCTATATCCTTTAGGGGCACCATTGATGGCTTGTACCATTTCATGCCAATAGGGTGAGCGAAGAACATTGAATGGCGCACCACATGCATAGAGAAACCTGTAAACTTTTGAATCCACATCATCTCTGCAACCAAGGTCAAAGAAATTTGATAATGTTTTTCGCATAGGGGAGAATCCACTAGCATGGGTGGATGATGATCCAGATCCACCACTAAACATTCTTTGTGGGGATTCAGATTCGACCCTTGATCTCTTGGAATTGTTTTGAGCGGCCTCTTCTTCCATCCTGTATTTGTTTCTTTCTTTACCTGGCACTTCGTCACATGTTTTGACTCCAGTAGTCTTACCTTGATCACATGGAATAATCCCACACAAATGCCTTCTCACATGGGTATATGAACCTGTGCGAGTTTTATTACAATGGAGGCACGCAAACTTTGTGGTTACACCCCCTTTCCCTCCCCCAAGCCTTGTCACATACTTCCACAAAGGTGTTGCGTCTTTTTTTGGCCCCTCGTCACTCTCAATCTCCTCCTCCTCCTCCTCCTCTCCATGGTATGTGCGATTCCCTATCTCTTCATCCTCATCGTTGCCACCATCAAATCTACTTCCCACCACCACCATCATGAGAAAAATTGGAACCAACCACAAAAATCACATACCCATCATGCTTGTTGATTCAATATGAGAATCACTTCTTTCCTACAATAGAATGATGGAGAAGAAGAAATTGGAAAGTGTAGGAAAAAAACACATACAAGATTTAAAATTTTAACATAGTGAAATATTTTTTACAAAAACAAACAAAGATTGGGTTTTTAGAGCCTACCTCTTTAGCTCTTCAAGGATGGTTGAATGTCTCTATGGAAGCCTTTAATCTTCCTTCCAAGCTCTCACAAATAGAAGCTTTCAATCTTCCCCTCCAATCTCCCTTTCAAGCTCCTACAAATTTGCTCTCAAACAACTAGCAAAGCCACTCAAAGCCCTAGCAAGAAAAATGAAAACAAGCAAATGAGGAATAGAATGAGTCCAAATAGAGGCCAATAGTGTTTATAAACACTAATTAAACCCCTAGGAAACCATAAAAAAACATTTTTTTTTCCAAAAAAAAATGAGAAATTTTATTCCCATCACGCGGAATTGGTCAGGGAGCGATTTCGGGGGTGTTTTTTTTTGCTTCCGAATCGACCTGGGAGCGCTGAGGAATCACTCCAGGAGCGTCGATTCCTAATCGATTCCCTCAGCGATTCCTAAATGTCAGGGAGCGTTTTTTTGGGATGGAATCGCGATTCCGAAAATTGCTCCCGGGAGGAATCGATGAGGAATCGCGATTCTGGGAGCGATTCCTCCCGGAACGCGAATTGGGAGCGATTCGTCAAGGGGGAGGACCGATTCCTCGGAGCTTAGATTTGTTCATATATCAAACATGATTCGCTGAGGAGGGTGAGAAGGGATGCACCTCAACTGGCATTGAAAAGGATTCAACAATTATTCTTGCAGATTTAGAGCACTCACTTGGATTTGAAAATGCTTATCGTTGTCGGAGTCCTTAAAGGTGTTACCACCCAAGTTGTACTCAGTTGGACTTTCAAGTTAGCCGCCAAAGATGAACAAGTACTTGTTCAAATTCCGAGTTCAGAAGTCCGTTCAGGCCTGCTTAGGGCCTTTTTTATTTATTTTGATCACATGTTTATACTTTGCGGGAAGTTGTAAAAATGTACTAGCATGGGTTTTTTGTAAAAGGACTTGGATTCCTAGGACTTGGACATCAATCCTGGTATCCAAAGGTGTCTTTTCCTTGTTAATTATATGTTGTTGAATAAACGACTTATAATTTTCGAGTTTTTCACTTGCTCATCCAAAGCTGGAATGGTCGTCTTGGTGATTAGGCCTTAGGAGGTTATTTCTTTTTTAAATTTTTTGACTAGGGGAATCAACAACTGGGGATTGGGTTAGTACTCATGTGACACGGGGTCTAGGGATCCATTCCCGCTACCACTATACCCCTATGTGCCCCAAAACAACCCGCAAGCATGGGACACGGGTAAACTCGAGTGTGATTTGAACTCATGACCTCCTTTCCAACATGTGATTTCATATCAAGTGAATCGCTAATGAGCCACACTCGTGCGGGCTAGGCCTTAGGAGGTTATTAAAAGTTCATGTGTCAATGTATTTGAATATGCTAGACATTAATTTTGAGTCATATGGACATGTGCTAGGTCCCACTAGGATTTTTTTTAAGTTATTTTTTTTAATTCTCGTAAACTTAGGCTATTTTTTAATAGTTTAATTGGGAAAATAAAAAATGTAATGTAAGTGTGGTCTAGAGTTTGAATTTTCCGTGGGGGTGCTTGTTTCTTTTTTAAAATTTTTGACTAGGGGAATCGACAACTGGGGATTGGGATGGCACTCGCGTGACATGGGGTCCAGGGATCCATTCCCGCTACCACTATACCCCTATGTGCCCCACAACAACCCGCAAGCATGGGCCACGGGTAAACCCGGGTGTGATTTGAACTCGTGACCTCCTTTCCAACATGTGATTTCATATCAAGTGAATCACCAATGAGCCACACCCGTGCGGGCTAGGCCTTAGGAGGTTATTAAAAGTTCATGTGCCAATGTATTTGAATATGCTAGACATTAATTTTGAGTCATATGGACATGTGCTAGGTCCCACTAGGATTTTTTTTAATTCCCATAAACTTATGCTATTTTTTAATAGTTTAATTGGAAAAATAAAAATGTAATATAAGTGTGGTCTAGAGTCTGGATTTTCCATGGGGGTGCTTGTTTTCACGCTCAGAGCACCCACTTTACCCCTAGACCTATGTTGTAGGGAGCGGGGAGCGGGAGTAGAGTGATTTTTTTTCAAAAGCTCCCGTTTTGGCAGCGTTTCGAGAACGTTTTTTTGTATAGTATATTTTAATATATTTTGATGGATTTATATCTAGAAAACATGTAGGATGTTGAATTAGCTATAGAATACATGGATTAAACCATATAACATCAATCATCTAGTAGTTATAACTTATAACATTATCATCAAATGATCAACCATAAAATTTTTTGTAGGAGCTTGGCAAAGAAGGGAGGTACCATAACATTGTCATCAAATGATCAACCTAGTATAGGAGCTTTTAGTATAGGAAAGGAAGGGAGTGCGTCAGGAGTGCCTTGGGAGCGTGCACCCAGAAGAAGCGAGTTTCGGGAGCAGAGCAAAGGGGTGGGGGGTAGCCCTCGATCCACTTTCTTATGTATTTAAGTGATTTAATTTTCACTTAATTAACTTTTACTTGAAAAACACAAAAGTGAGTAAAAAATTGGATAAAATGAGAAATTCGACAACTCATAAAAACAAGGAAACATGTCGGAAACATGTCTCCTTAGTTGGCAAAGCAAAGCGAGAAGTATTTCAAAGTTTCCAAGTGATAAAATCTTGCTAATCTCATCGAGAAAAAAAGGTAGATGTTTTCTCATGAAAGGTGGGGTGCATTTCTCCAAGTGGGGGCACATTCTCCAAAGGGGGGCACATCTTTTGTGTAATGAACAAAATATATAATAAATAAGCATTAATAAATATTAATAATATTGATAAATTAATTAAATGAAAAGATAAATGAAGAGGCACCTTATGAAAGGTGGCGTCTCATCACCAAGACAACCCTTGCATAGGTATTTATACAAGCATCATTTCTCATTGTAAATCATCTTTATCTTATTTATCATATATTTCATTTTATTCATGGAGTACTGCAATCTAGCTTATTTCTGCTGGTTATTTCCTTAAGAAACGATTTTTTCGTTTCATTGGTATATCAAAGTGGGCCTTCTCTCGGGCCTCACTGGTTTCGGCCTTTGGCCATCCTATTGAGAGCTTCTCTCATTCGTGGTCCTTGACCAAACCATTGGCCCTTGGCCATTCCATTACCTATAGTCCACTCTCTACACTCATGTTTCCATCCGTTCATTGCCCTATCCCTTCTCTCTCACGCACTAGTGTCACTTTTCTTCATACAACTGCAGTTACAACACTTCCCTCCCATTGCTCAAACGCACCCTCCCTACTCCCTCATGCTCTTCCCTCCCATTGTCTCTCGTGCCCATCTCTGCTCGACCTGCATGCTCAACAACTTCTCTACCACTCATGCGCTAGCTCTCGAACTCCCACGTTCCTTTACTGCAGTCGCTCCACCCCATTCGTTGTCCACAATTTTCCCCATTTCTCCATGTTCTCCATCTTCATTGCCTCCACACGCATTCACCTCTCCTCCTGCCATACCCTACCTGCACCTATCATCCTCGCTTCCCACCATGCTCGTCCACTTCTCCATTCCACCGCATCACATCCCTTCTCTCTCGTGCTCACCACCTTCGTTGCCTCCTCCATCTTCCTGACTTCTCCCACACAGAATCCCCTCCTTACATTGCTACGTTGCCAATTGCACAACAAGGCATCCGGTTTGAACCACCACCCGAAAATCCAGTTTACAGCTGCCAATTGAGAGAATCAATCACTGATTTCGCTGTCAACAAAAAATTCGTGGGGATCAAATAACACACTACCTATTGTAATCCCTGTATCGGTCATCGCACTGTTGGTATATAGTTACTGTGGGTTACCTGCCGCATATCAAATCAATACAAAACATTACGACCGATGGATCCCAAGCCACGATGATTGGTAGTAACTACAAATAACAAATAATAAAAAAAATTAATAAAGTTAACAAAATTTTATTCTCGAACCCGAAGTCAAGGGTTAAACAAGACGTATTATTATTAAGGGAGCATATTAATATTATTTTTTAAAGAAGAAAGTAAGGTTTTATATAAGTGGAAAATATTTTATATTTAAAAATAATAATAAAAGGAGCTTACATTTAATTTTAAAACAAGTCTTTTTGCTTAGTATACTAAAGTTTCAGGACAAAGAAGATATTTCGAGTAGAAAACAAAGGAAGAAGTAAAGCATTAAGGTATATTTTTCAAATAAAATTAAAATAGAGTCTTGTAATGAACAAGGAAGCTTTCCAAGCACTTTAAAAACTTATGCTTCAGTGTTATTCCAAAAAAAAGGAACAATTAGAGGGAAAGGCATTACTATTTCTATTGCTCCCGTCGAATGCAATAATTGTATTAGGTATATTTTTTGTTAAAAGAACAATGTCATTTTCATAGAGGAAGATGATAATTAGCCTTGATGGGTTGGTGCTTGCACAACCTGCTTTGTCTAGGCGATCTTCTAACTTGTCTATGTAGAAGGGTAGGGGACGAATGACATCCTTGCTTCATGCCTATATTATATAAATTTTCTTCTGATCAACCATAGTTGCTTCTAAATTTGGCAACGAGTCTTTCATATAACCTTATCAGTGCAACCCTTAACTCAAAGGGGACCCCATCTCTCTTATAAAGGATAGAGGGACTGTATCAAAATATTTTTTGAAGTCAACAAAGCAATACGGGATTGTTTTTATTGTTTCAACACTTTTCAACTATAATTGTAATAGTAATTAAATGATCTAAATTCTAGTGATAACTTTGGAAACAAACCTGTCCTTTAGGATTCTTATCATGGTTTTCTACCCACAAGCTAATCGTCTTTTTTAAAATCATACCACACAACTTAGCCATAAGAGGGCTAATCATGATGATCCTCTAATTTGAGAGGTTATTTTTGTCAACACTTTTAAAAATAGGGACGATAAGGCTTTTTGTTTGAATCCTAGGGTTTTTCTTAGCAACAAGATTAAAAATGCTATGGATGTGATGAATATGAGTAGAGTTGCCATTTTTTTACAATTTCTATGTGATAACCCTTGTTGTCTTTAGCGTTTCCCTTTGCAAGATGCTTAATGTCTTCAATAGTGAAAGCATTGTGCTTGGTTAAAATTGTTTGTTTGTTATTTAAGACATTATGGGATTCATAGGGCTTTTCAAGGTATGAGTTCCAATCTCTGATAGTATTATGACCTTGGTTATTAACTTTCTGAGTGAAAATGGGTCTCCAAAGCTTTTTATGTTCAAATTTAGAGAGATTAAAGAGTTTCTCTTGGTATCTATTTTTGCATATAGATAGTTCTTTCTCTTAACCAAAGCCCTGTACTCTTTCATTTTCATAGCCTTTGGGGATTCATTTAAGGCATCCCTAATATCTTTTCTAGCAGCATTGCAATCTTTATTGTACTAAGGGTTGGTTCAATAGTTCTTCATTTTAAGAGATGTAACAAAAAAGTATTTGTAAAATGCAAGTTGAGAGCTTCGTTGCAAAGCTATGGTATAAATCCTTGATATTATTATCAATAAAGGGGAGGTTGAATTCTTTCTTCCACTCTTTTAAGAAAATTTCAATTTTGGTTTTATAAAAAATTGGGTGCTTTTTTGTTATTCGCATCATGGTCATTTGACTAATTTTCGATATTTAGAGTTAATACCAGTGTTCCATGATGACTCGCCCCCTAAGGTCGGGAACTCGCCCCCTTCACTCCCCACGCCTTGTTGGGCCTGGGGGCTCCTTCTGAAATGTTTCCCCTCATCCCCAATTTGACAAAACTTGGAGAAACGTAGGGGGGAGCTCGCCCCCTTGTTTTGAAACGCACACCAGTGAAGTGGGGGGCTCCTAGGTGCTCCAGTAGTAATGGTAATGTTAAATTCTTAAAGTAAAAGGATAGAAAATGAAAGATAAGGAAACCATTAATTGTTTAAGGATGTTTGAGAGGGGTTCCAACCTCATTGGAGTTCATATGCAAAAAGTAGAATTTTAGATCCCATTCAGAATTCAACAGACTTAACACTTTTCAGGATATCAAGATTGCAACGTTTCCACTGGATTTTATCATGTATGAGGTTAAGGGATTGACATTTAATCAAGCACATCAATCTCACTATGTACCTTGGTGTTGGTGGTGTTGATTGTTAAGCTCCTCTATCACGACCTTAATAAAAATGTGCCCTTTAGTGAAGCAAAATCACTTATTAAGCATGATTTTTTTTCTTCTAATTTTACCTTATTTTAATGCTTGGTTTAGGAAGTTTCATCTATGCCATGGATTTACACAATGTTGAAGTGTGTTGAATCATTGAAGAATTAGATTGTATTTACAGGGAGCAGCTTAAACCATATTTATACATGATGAATTGTTATTGCCGAGATTTATAATATTATTATATTTTTTATAATTTTTATGACCTCAACGTCCTCCTGTGCCCCTCTAATTTCTCTAAAATTTAGGGGTGGTCTCCACACGTCCCCAATGTGCATTTCCCTACTCCCATGCTCCTGCGTCCTAGAAATTCGGGGGAACATTGGTTAATACTAAAGGTCTATGGTTCGGATCAGGGTCATGGTTGTCTATAATATTTATGTTTTTGATTTGATTGATTAAGGGGATTGATGAAATGACATTCAACTATGCTATTACCAAGCGCATGGATACATGTCCTTTGATTTGAAGAAGGCCACTTCCTTATACCATTGCAGATCTGAGATTATTAATTCTTGGAAAGTACACATTTTAAGCAACTTGGTACCAAAAAAGTTTTCGATTAAGTATTTAGAGGTTCTCTAGAAAATGTATCCCAGATCAGGCCCTCATCTAACCCATAGGGGGTGGGATTACTTATGTTGCTCAGGATTATGGCTTGTTTAGTAGCCGTCCTTGTGTTGAAGTCCCCTAGTAAGAGAATATTTCTTAGATTATTTCAAAAAGAAATATTATGCTTTTAGGTTATCAAAGATTCAAAATGACAATTTTTGTCTAAAATCGTTGATTTTTTAAGTAGGGTTTATTGGTGCAAATTGAAAAGTAACCAATTGCCAAAAATATTTTTTTATTGTTAATGTCAGAAATCTCTAACCAGATATATATTGATTGAAAGGATCTTTCTTATAAATCTTGACATAGGTAGTAAGTCTTGTTTAATTAAACACGCTATGCTACGAATCCTTTGTGGAGTAGATCTTTTGTTCTAAACAGACAACAGAGTGAAACTATCTATACTAGGGATGTGGGTTTTGTTATATTCCCATATTTCCATCAACAAACTAATTTCAATTATTTGATGATGATAGTTAATATTTAAATTTATTGAAAATTAAATATTTTTCTTTTCTTAAAGGTTGGCTATTTCCTGCAAGTTTGCTATAATTTTTTCCAGAATTTTTTTGAATTTTATGAGTTGATGACCCCCGCTGAGTTATTCCTGAGTCTGATTTTTTCAGCATTGCAATGTATATCTTATAGTTTGTTATGAGGCTAGTATGCATTGAGGTATCTACGTAGTACGGTCAGAAAGTACCAAAGCAGCAGGTAATTTCAACAGTCAGTTCATTTATATTTATGTAGGGTGTGTGTCATTTATCTATGCAACACTTTTTGAGAGTGCCAGCTTTTCAAAAATATCAACACTGTAAGAGTTATTAAATCTACATCACTTTATCATGTTTAAAAGTCATTAAACTCCATATATTGCCTTGTAATTTACATATGATAAGTCTCTTTGCTGCATTGCTGTTTGTATGATATTATTGTGTGTTTTTCTGGGATCCTTTGAATCTCGATAAAGGAAAAATTTATGATGTCATGCCCAGATAATTGAACTACCAAGAGGTTATGTTTCTGAGGGATGCCCAATAAAGAAAGTGCTATGTGATGCGAAAAATACAGGAGAATGATATGGTTTAAGATTGAACGTGCAAAGTTAAAACAGAGATCAGTGAAGAGATTCTTTTTTAAGAATTTTGGATTTTCTTTTTCCTAAATTTCATTGTATGAAAATTGTTCTTTGCTGATTGAGAAAGGATTTTATAGTGATGGCTGTTTTGTGGTTGCAGATCCTCTGACAAATCGTAGTATTGGTGGGAAGAAACCAAAGGCATCGGGGGAAGATGATTCTCCTCTGTTGGAACAAAGTGGTTATAATCCTAAAAGACAAGAATTTGACCCAGAGTACGACAACGATGCTGAGTTGCCTTTGGCAGAGATGGAATTTAAGGATAATGATTCAGAAACCGATCATGAATTGAAGCTACGTATGTTGCGCATATATTTATCCAGGTGAGTTCTAGTTACTCAGAGGTGCATCCATAATTGAAATTACAACATGTCTAGACTCTATAGTCAGTTTCTTCTGTGCTAAATATTATAACATACTAAATTGTGGACACTGAACATTCTTCCTTTTGGAACAACTGCAGTGTTTTCTTCTCCAAGATCTTTATTAGATAGCTTGTTTCAGTTTAAAATTCTTATGAGTGATGGCCTAGTCTTACATTCCTTGTAGAATATTTGAGTTGTGTGCATAATTTTTATAACACCATATCTTATATATTAATATTTCTGAGTTTTGAGCATTCTGTGGCTCTCACTCTTGAATTTATAGCATTCAATAAAATTAATATGGTACTGCAGTAGAAGCCGCCCTCTATTCAGCTGGACCCTTTTAATGGGCTGTTGATGCCAAGCAGATTGAAAACTTCAAAGCAGGCTTCATAATTGTGCAAAGTATCTGTCTACAGTATTGCCTTTGTTTTTACCTACAACTGTTTCATAATTTTCCCTTGAGAAAAATATAATGCACATGAGATTGCTGTAGATTTTTCACAAGTTTTCAGCCTCCGGTTATAAGTTAAAAAATTTGTCTCAGTTTATTTGCAAACCCAGAAATTTAAGTGCTGGAAATAAACATAAAATTTCAGACTTAATAACAGTGCTGTAACTTCATCTTTTCATGGACAGAAAGTAAATAAAAAATGCACGCCATTCAACACACAGAACTCAGAAATTTTTGGCCAATGGCCCTGGAAAAACCCACTAGGGGAAAACCAGTCAGAGAGAGAGAGAGTTTATTATTTCTTCAGGGAAAAATCAGACAGTCTTTTTACAATAAAAAAAACAATTTATCTCAACCCAGCAGGCTGCCTCGTTTTCCGTGCAAATGCTGCCTTGATTTCTGTGCAAGCTTCTCCTTGAAAACAGTGCTGAAATAACAGCAAATACTCAGCCTCGATTTCTGTGCAAGAATGTCAATATTCTGCCCTCGAAAACAGTGCCAAAAAGTAGCTAAACTGTACTGTACGGACAGCATTAAATGCTGCCATACAGCCTCAAAAAACGTGCCTGTGCCTTGGGATCAGTGCTGTCCTTTTTCCTTGAAAACAGTGCCTAAGTTTTCACCTCGAAAACAGTGCCAGAATCCGTACAGTATGGATGGCAATAAATGCAGCTGTACAACTTCTCAATTTCTGTGCCAGCAATTAATGCAGGCCATACTCCTCGATTTCCATGTAAGCTATTAAATGCCACCGTACTCTATTTCTGTGCAAGCTATTTAATGCTCGTTGGTTTTCATGCCCACTGAAAATCTCTCTCAGCTGGGTGCCTCGAAATTCGTGCCCTCTCTTTCTTCTTCTCTCTCAGCTCACTCTCATCTCAAGAATAATGCAAAATGCCTTTCCCTTGCCTTTTTGAGTGAACCCTAGGGTTCATCTAATGTAACTGTGGAGATTAGATTAGATCAATGGATGAAATTAATTGCTTATATTTTAATTCTCAAAATATTAATTTCACTCACCCACTTAAATTTATCAAAACATGACTTTACACTCTAAAGTCAAATTAAATGCCTCACTTAAGTCATTTAATACAAGGGTCACTTTATTTCCCCTCTCTAAGTGACTAAGGCTAAAGTCACCTAGGGGAACACTTTCCTAGGTACAAAATTAACAATTGCATGCAAAATATTTCATAGTGTCATCCTTTGGCAGTCTGATCACACCTAATGTTGCGACAAAAGATTGGAGCATTGGTTCCTCCAGGCACTTGGCCTCCAAATAGAAATATGTCATCAGC
Source organism: Pseudotsuga menziesii (assembly GCA_001517045.1). Lineage (NCBI taxonomy): Eukaryota > Viridiplantae > Streptophyta > Pinopsida > Pinales > Pinaceae > Pseudotsuga > Pseudotsuga menziesii. The sequence goes on from LPNX010269925.1 coordinate 445,393, forward strand.
TTTCTCTAGCCCTGATCAGGGTTGCTAGATTTCCCTAAATAAAGGACAGGTTATTTGCTGTACAGGCAAGTTTCTAGTTTTTTTGAATTAATAAATGAAGGAAAGTTCTTTACCTTTTCCACTAAATTGAAAATGAAACCACATTTTTCGTTAGGAGGAATGGATGGTACTCCCCATATTATATATCAAAGTATCAGCGACTTGCCCATACAACCATGTCTCTCATCTAATACAGCTGTCTAACGGATGTTTCTGTTATAAGACTCTGATTAATGTGCTTATAATTTTTTCAGACAAATGGACACTACTAGGAGATATGTATCGATGTTTCCAGCAACTTTATTAGCATGATTATGTACAAGTAATATAGGATTGAAAGTTTCCTCAATATTGGAATGGATTAGATTTTTGCCCAAAAAGATCTTCTGAGGTGGTTGCCAAAAGAAAGCTGTGTGCCCTCGAGTTTTTCTCCATCACAAATGAGATGCTTGTACATGAATGCAGTTTTGAAGGTTTTCTTTTCAATGTGGCACCCAGATTATTACTCGCTATATGTACAGGCAAAGCACTATATGTTTCTACAATCTTGACTTCAGAACCAGAAAATTTAGAATTTACAGCTTCCTATCTAGTAGGGCATTTGACGTTTCATGATTCTGTACGTGCTTATATTATTATATGACCGTTTTCACTTCTTGTATATCAAAGCATTATTCCAAAAATGTAATATTTTGTGATTGACAGGCTTAATGAACGAAAACGGCGGAAGGATTTTATATTGGAAAGGGATCTACTTTATTCTAGGCCCCTGGACAAAATGCTTTCAAAGGAGGAAAAAGAACTTTACCAGCGCTGTAGGGTGTTCATGCGTTACCATTCACAAGAAGAGCATAATGCATTACTTGATGGTTTGAACTTACAGCGCAGGCTTAGACAAAGGATTGAAGAATTACAGGTCTGTAATTGGCCAGAAATCTAAAATCGTGAAACTGTTTTGTAATTCAAGTCAGGATGAACAGACTAGATGCATGTTTGTGGTTTTTTCTCCAGTCTCTTTGTGACCTCTGGTTCTAGAATGTGAACATTCCAAGATATCTTCTTCAGAAGTGGAGAGTCTTAGATATTTATTATTTTCTAATGCCTTTCCTTGTTGATTATATAAGAACATTGGAGAAAAGGACAATTTTGTAGTAAGTCTTGAGGACTGAAAGGGCTCAACGTGATTATAGATATATTATGTGCAAACTTTAAATGGATTTTTGAAGATATCTCCTGGCTAGATAAATTTCAACATATGAATGCTAAAAAGGAACACCGATAAATAATAAAGTTTAGTAAAATGCAAGATAAAATATGTCCTGTAGAAGTTTAATAGAATGATAATTAACAAAGCTAAAATATATCTTCAAAGTTCATCAGTTGGATGAATATTTGAAATTGCTAAGACCTGTCCAGATACAAAGTCAATAAATCAAAAACCTGGTAAGCTATCTGATCTAGTGAGTGATGCCTTGTGGAGGCTCGTGTTATCAAATATAACAACTATGGGTATTTAGGCTCCTCCATGGCTGAAATTTGGCCAAATTGTTCCTTGACAGGTATGAGCAATTGCAGAAGAAGGGCATTCCCTTGGTACTGTTGCAAGCATAGAGATGCTTCTTATATTGTCTCAAAGGTATTTAGTTACCGTTCTGCATGAATAATTCATTATAACTTACTCACTAGCATGAATTGCCCTCCCTCTTCTAGCGAGTGTCCTCATCAAGGATCCAAGGTCATTTCAGCCTTCAAACCTGCCACCAAAGTATAGATAAGGGATTAATTTCCTTCTTGAGGGTTTTATGTTTTAACACAAGTCGTTGACCTGAGATGGAGGTCATAGGCCCCAAACCCTCTGATTTACACCTTTAGCAGACCTCCAACAGTCTAATCTGCTCCTTATTTTGAAGTGCTCACACTGTTGCTAGTTGGTTAACGAAGAATTGATAATACCTTATGCTGGATGAATTCTTGTCATATTTATATGTTATTGGCTTCATACGTTGGCTAATTGTCATTGGTTTAAAGATGGTACATATCAATCTCTTTTGATTTTGTTCTTTTCTATCAAAGTAGATTGAAATTAATGTTGATGTCATCTCTTGGACCAATGAGGTCTGTCCTTTCAGTCGCGCAGTTGCTCCAAGTCCCTTTCATCTACACTAGCCACTAACAGAAGCTGTTTCCAGTGTTTATTTTCCTTTGTTCCTAATTGGTCAATCACGCCAATCTAGTTTGATCCTTTTGTAACCTATGTATGGCTATTGAGAAAAACCGTTATTTTGGATAAATGGTTTTGAGAGTTTGCATTTCCTATTAGTAATTTAAATATCCTTTTGGGATCATGAGTGTTAACTGCCCTTTTATCAAATTCTTGCTTATTATAACAAATATGCTAAGGCATGTAACAAAAACTGATAAATTCACTTCCATAAGAAAAGGTTAGATTTATTTTGAGTCAAATAAAATTTGAAATAAATTGGCCTTGGTTGTTAGATATTTTGGCCACTTTGCATTGGTTGGTTCTTAAGTGAATTGAACTTGGATCAGAGGTTGATTTGGATCTTACACTAGAGGATGGACTGAGGTTGAGTAAAGTTAACCATTGAATACAAATTTATAATTTATTGACTGGTGACTGTAAATTGTAATGTTTCAGGGCATTAATTTAATATGTTATGGCATTAGTGTAATATCACTAATATAGTATATTGTTTAACTACGAAGCATCATCAAAATGAGAAGCTGGTGTTAATGGTTTTTAGTGTGTAAGAAACATTTCCCTCGACATTATGAATATTATGCTCATGTGAGATAATTTGTGAGTCCATTTCAAAACTCAAAAGTCAAAACCTAACACCCACATGCAATTCATCAATGTTTTAAGACAAATTACTACATCATATTTCTACTCAAAGTTTTCAGTCAATGTAAAACAAATTACTTTCACAATATAATAGACTAGAGCATTTAATTTATCATGGTAAGCACACTATTTATGCATTGCATTAAAAGTTTGGAGAACGCCATAGTCAACCATATTCAAAACTACACAGTGATAAGTTGATAACATAAAATCAGATAATCCTGTGGACTGGTCAGAGTAGGCTAGTAATCAAATTCATTCTGATCCATATCATCTCTTGCAACATTAGTTGTTGCTGATAGAGTGTTGGACCAGAGCCACTAGGTCGACCCTGATCACCTTGGAGGAGTTCAATCTTACATTCTATTTTCATTGTCCTATGAAAACTGAAATAAACAGATTCTGTTTATTACGATATTGATATAAGTATGATTTATTAGCATTATTATGTTTATTATTATAATTATTTATTATTTTATTATTATTGTGTTCGTTACAGAAACCTCCAAAAGAAGGACATTGTAACCATTATTTTGCAAGCCACCATAATACCACATTCTAGTAGGTCCAATTCGGTACAATGGTTGTTTCTGAGATAGATAGTTAAAAGTTGAGTGAAGAAACACTAAATATTGTGCCTCTTGTCTGGTGAAGCTAATATGCTTGGTGGACTGGATTCATGCATATTCATTCCAATTTTGTTCTCATGTTGATGAACTAGTGATTGTATGTACTAAACCAGTCATGATATACACAATGTTCCCCCAAGTTTCTGGGACACTGGAGCGTGGGAGCGGGAAACCGCACGTTGGGGACGTGTCGAGACCACCCCCAAATTTTATGGAAATCCGGGGGGGATGGGGGGACATCAAGGTCATAAAAATTATAAAAAATATAATAATATTATAAATCTTGGCAATAACAATTCATCCTGTATAAATATAGTTTAAGCTGCACCCTGTAAATACAGTCTAATTCTTCAATGATTTAACACACTTCTACATTGTGTAATTCCATGGCATAGATGTTGTAATGGGGAAGTGTGACCAGAGGACCCTATTTCTTTGTGATTCCAGAGGGCATCACATTATTTGAGGATTTCAAGTCCAACATACAATTATGCAAGAGTGAACTATTAATCCTATATTGGTATTCTATTCATCAATAGCACCATATGCCCACCTCCTCTAGGATTTTAGCCCTTACCTCTACCTTGAATCTTGAAGTTGATACTAGAAGGACATTACTCAACACCCTACAATTTTGATGAAACTTCTTAAACCAAGCATTAAAATAAAGTAGAATTAGAGAAAAAATTCATGCTTAATAAGTGATTTTGCTTGACTAAAGGGTACATTTTGATTAAGGTCATGATAGAGGAGTTTAACAATCAACACCACCAACACCAAGGTACATAGAGAGATTGATGTGCTTGATTAAATGGCAATCCCTTAAGCTAATACATGATAAAGTCTAGTGGAAACGTTGCAATCTTGAATCCTGAAAACTGTTAGGTCTGTTGAATTCTGAATGGGATCTAAAATTCTACTCTTTGCATATGAACTCTGATGAGGTTGGAACCACTCTCAAACATCCTGAAACAATTAATGGTAATGCTAAAAATTTAAGTAAAAGGATAGATAAGGAAAATACCACTTTTACTTAACATTACCATTACTATTGGAGCGCCTAGGAGCCCCCCACTTCACTAGTGCATGCTTCAAAACAAGGGGACGAGCTCCCCCCTGCGTTTCCTCAAGTTTCGCCAAATTGGGGACGAGGTGAAATGTTTCGGAAGGCTCCCCCGGGGCGTGGGGAGCGAAGGGGGCTCGCTCCCAACCTTGGGGGCGAGTCCCCGTAGAACACTGGATATACATAACTGGTAACCCAGATCCAGTAAGCAACAAAAACCTGTTCAAGTATATCAAAAATTCACTTCAGAGCTAAATACTCCTTAATAATATAAATGATGGATTAATGAATGAAAATGAAAAGATTACAACACATGCTATTAATACATGTCCAATGTGGCACTTGCCAACTGGCCTATGTATGGTCTGACCACACAATTATTAATAATTAATAATTACTATGTGGTCTATCTAAGTAGTGAACATTATGTTTATTACAGTGATTTCTGAGTGCGGAATGAAATAGACTTGAGTATTGTTGTAACTGGAATTTAATGATAATAAAAACTTGAAAAAAAATTAAAGGGACACAAATTCCAAAATTCAAGAATAATTTTTGGAGTTATACGTGAATGCAAACAAATAGCCATTTGATCTAGTAAGGGAGTTCTTGCTCCACATAGCTCCATGAGCTTTATTTTATGCACGAGCCTGATGTACGGTTGATCTTTTCTCAAATACTTCCTTAATTCAATTTGTATGGTTGTGTGGTTGTGGCAACTTCACTCTTCTTAGATAGAGACATGCACAAATTCTAAAATTCAAGAATCATTTTTGGCGTTATATGTGAATGCAAACAAATAGCCAATTGATCTAGTAAAGGAGACCTTGCTCCATAATACATATAGCTCCATGAACTTTATTTTATGCACGAACCTGATGTACAGTTGATCTTTTCTTAAATACTTCCTTAATTCAATTTGTATGGTTGTGTGGTCTTGACAACTGCGCTCTTCTTTGAATGTTCAGCACTCACATTTAGCAGCTGAAGTAGCCCTTTTGTTTGTTAGTTTTTATCTTTATTTTTTATTATTATTTAATATCATGGATGTTTTATATTTTTAAATGCCATGGGTAGAGAAACACCCATGAGAAACATCATCCTGTTTTGGACCCAAAGAAATGGAAGGACATCCATTATGGATGCATTTGTTTTGCTGCCATTTATTTCCCATTTATTGGAAAACTGGCACTCCTTTGTACTGTTTCTAGTAACAGAGGTTACAATACTTGTGACTGTTACAGATGTGCATAACCCTTTTCCAGACCACCTAAATCCGAGAGTTAAGAGCTTGTTGTTGTGTTTCTGTTTTCTGTTTAAAAAAGGCCTGCTGTGATTTCATCTCTTCGTGTAGATTTTTGATGTTTGAGATTTCGGATTGGAGACTGGAGGACTCTGTAAGTGAGTTTTGCATGTGTATTTTCTTGGTGTTTCATTTAAGAAACCAACTGTTTGAGATAAGTTACCTCATAATAGAGCTTGTTGGTTTCAATTTCCAGAAATTTTATCATTCTCAGTAGATTTTTAATCTGGGACATTCAGTGTGAAAATTATGACACCATGGCAATATTAGTGGGGCTGTAAATTGATCCTGGATTGCTCTTGCAGTTGTCAAGGGCCTCACACTATTTGTTTGGAAATGAGGAAACTAATTGTGTTTTTGAGGTAGAGTTCACCATGGCCTCGACTCTGAGGACAGGTAGAGAGATTTCTACAACTACCAATTTAATTGGCAATTTCATCCATAGAATTCTCTATTTAATATAGCATGATAGACCTTGTAGACATATGATTGGAAACTGCATCAAATAAGGTGCAAAATCACTTAGTTTCCTCTTGCAAACAAGTGGTCATAAGCCCAAAGATGTCACTATGAACCAACTCCAATGGCTGAGAAGTATGCCTTGCATCACCAACCAAAGCATCCACTATAAAATCGCTAACTCCTGGAAAATAAAGAACATTTCCATATGTGGCAGGGTCAATAAGGACTTCATAAAAAATAAAAGTTGTGCTGTCAATCACCGAATGAGTAGAAGGGTCATATAGACAATATACCAATAGATTGGTCCATGTACTTTATCCGAACATGCTGAAATGTAAAACTGATGAAGTCATACCTTGAATTTCAGGAAAAAGGATTCTTACCAGGTGCATCCACAAATCCTTTGTTCAAAGAAGGCTGGTTGTGTGGTCTACCGTATTATCATAATCAACCCCATTTAGCCGGGGAAACAAGCATCTTGAATCCATAGGTGTCAAGTCTCCTTTATAGAACCAAAAAATGTAAAAGTACTAGCCCCTTCCAGAAATCTGTGCTGAAATTTATGCACACAACAATTCAGGCAAAAAAAAAAATTTCACCTCTATCCTAGAGGTTTCCTTATCTGAACCCCTATGAATCTTCAGCTTCAGGACTGTTATGAAATACAATTAAAACTGCATTGGCAGTGGACAATATTTCAATCTTTAACAGCCCCAAATATCCAGGCAATTCAAGAGAAAAGATTTTAAAGTGTTTTGATAAATTTCATCCCTCTAGGGAAATCTTATCATGCATAAACCAGATCTGACAACCCTTATTTACATCACTAATTACAGCAGCAAAACAACCCCTATCTTCTTCAATATTTCAATTACATCGATCTCTGAAAACTTCATTAATTTGCATAAGATGTCGTTCATGGACACACCATAGCCTTATCATCAAAGATACAAATATCATGTTGATGATTATATCGCTCAGGGTCCAAAAATAAATTAACAGATTTATCGGCAAAAATGTCGGCAAACATTGGTAATATATCAACAAACTTGAAAAAATACAAATTTTTTTTCTTCATTTTTTCATTTTTTTAGACATCTAAAGCAACAAGAACATCAAATAAACACATTTCCGCATGAATATAGAAAGAAAACCGATATATAAGATGTATAAGACATCTAGTGATGCGCACATAAAAAATGAATCGTGTTCTGAATCCCGAGTCCCCGACTCATGAATCACCAAAAAATACAATCAATGTATATTGTATACAATGGAATCAATTAAATAAACTATTGATTCCCTCTACCCCTTTTACTGGCAAAGGTAATCACACTGGTAATTGCTCTGCCTCTAGAGTTAGAAGGTTGTGGAGGTCGTAGTGGTATATATATATATATATATACTGTAAATTAGATAATTCCTCCTATTGCCTTCCAAAGATTTACAAAAAAGAGTATCAAAATTGAGCCCTCCTTACATAGGGAAAACAGGTCCATAGTATGAAAAGACTAAAATCTGCCTCTAAACGAAATGAGGCTGAACCATTGAGTCTGAGAGTTCTTTAATACATAATGCTTACATATATTCATAAGAAATATAAAATAAGCAGAAACATAAACTAAGAAAACTAGCCTATATTAGGCTTGGTATCAGTATCATCATGGGCCGAGTCCGGGAAGTCGACCAACTTGATCCTCATGTGTCCCGCAATTGGATGCATATGACGAGAGAGCTCATCCAGCTTCAAGAGAATTGCATCGTGGGCCTCTCCACTTTCGACAAGGACACGACCCATAATGTATTTTTGTTGTGAGTAGAAATCCATGGTTTTCAGGTGTAGGGAAGTTCTTCCTCTTGCGTAGCCCAGGTAGGGGACCAGGGCTTCAAATTCAGTCTTCACCTCCTAGTCAGTGACACAACCTCTAGTGAGTTGAGCCTCACGTTCAATTTCTTCGATTTTCGCTTGAATGGGGGACGGAATTGAATTTCTAAAGAGGCGGGTCGAGTGCACAATGCTTCAGATGGCTCTGTTAGGGGGAGCATATGGGCTAGATGAGGATCCAGTGGGTTGGATTGTTTGCGAGTGCGTCTTTGCTAAGGCAAGATTGAGGGCGTAGAGAGGAGCCAACTTAGAGGTGACAGAACCCGAAAAGGAGACAGAGACGAGACTGGTGCTCGGATGGGGGATGGGAGCACTACACCACTAGACACAGGGTTGGGCTCGCAGTCGGGCTGACAAAAAGTCCAAACCAAGGCGTTAACCGATGGAAACATAATAGATGAAGGAAGGTGTCTAAAAAAAAGAAGCAGAGTCATGGGTAGACCAAAATTTACCGGAGTTCCACTCAGAAGCACCAGGATCTGGGCCGAGAGCACTGAAGAGTGAAGGAAGCATCCACCAATACGTTCGGAGAGCGAAGAAAGCACTGCCAGAATTAGAACCAGACTTGCAGAGAGTAAGCCCAAAACCTTGGGACCTGTGAAGGGTGGCTCTCCGAATGAAATCCACCGAATACAAAATCCACAGATTACCAGACTCCAATGGGAGCCCAACTGAAGACCCTCGACCCAACCTACGACATTCTAATGAGTGCCAAAGGCATAAAAGCCAACCTGTGAAAGTCATGAGGGATCCCACAGCCTTTATAGGCAGGTTTAGCATGCGGCCATCCCGCGAACTGATGAGCCACCTCCATCACCAGCTATCGAACGTAGTCGAATTCATAATGAAACGGGCTGATTTATTAATGATACAAACCCTCATCCCTGTACTCCTCATTAGTCATTTCATTGTCCGTCTGCACTCAAGTGTGCGTACGAGGAGCCTTCGATATTGCCATCGTGAGAGGAGCCTGTGGGTTATAAGATGTACGTTTGGGGGGTGATGAGATCTTAGCATGGGGGACATGCAGTCCAGCCACGTGCCTCTCATGCACCCTCCCATTCGCCTCTGTATGCACCTGCCTTAGGGGTCGTAGTGGTATTTTTTAAAATCGCTATGTATGTATATTGTATATGCATTATGTATATTTTAAATTAATAAATGAGCAAGGACATTTAAAAATAATGAATGCGAAACATATATCATAAATCATACATGTCGGCGAATCATTGCCTATATTGGGATCCTATTCATCAATATCACCCTATGCATCCCTCCTTTAGGCTCTAGTCCTTGCCTCTACCTCGAATTTCAAAGTTGATCCTCCAAGGACATTAGTGAACAACTCAACACCTTACAATTTTGATGAAACTACCTAATCCAATCGTTAAAATAAGGTACAAAAATCTTCCCATGCTTAATAAATGATTTTGCTTGAGTGAAGAGTACATTTTTATTAAAGTCATCATAGAGGAGTTCAAAAATCAATACGACCAACATCAAGGTACATAGATGGGTTGATGTGCTTGATTAAATGCCAATCCCACATCCTCATATATGATAGAATCTAGTGGAAACTTTGTAAGCTTGAAATTCTGAAAACTATTAAGTTTGTTGATTTCTTCATGGGATCTAAAATTCTACTATTTTACATATGAAGTCCGATGATGTTGGAACCACTCTCAAACATTCTGAAACAATTAATGGTAATGTTAAAGATTTAAGTAAAAGAATAGAAATGAAAGATAAGGAGAATGTCCATTTTACTTCAAGAATTTGATATTACTAATTACTACTGACCAAGGTAGGTCACCTTTATAAAGGCAAATTTACCATCCGAGTAAGACTGAGTTCACAGAGGATAATCTCCCATTGTTAGGCCACCTTTCTGCTGGAGGATTTACCATTCCCATATGCCAACCTACCTGAGCTATGTGTAAGTGACCTTAGCTATGCTCGCTCAAGCCTACACAAACTCTCTTCAAGCTCCCTTCAAACTTACAGGCAATCTTATCAAATCCTTCCCCTCCTGATGATGTGTTCTGCGTTTATGTCCTTACCCAATAAGTCACTTAAGTCATCCATTGCCTTATCTATTTGATTTATGGCCATGAATAGAGTATGCTAGGGAAGTACACTTTACACTGCCGTGACCTTTTTTTATGGGCATGATGAAATGTTTTCCCAAACTATAGCAAATGAGCAAAAAGAGGCAAAAAGTCACGATGTTTTTGAAAAGATATCCAAAAAATCATGATAAAACTGGGTAAAAATCACCAAAAAATTGGGGAAAATATCGGCCGATATATCAGCGATGTTTGTAACACTGCTTATCACAAGGGTAGTACAATATACTATCTCTCTAAATCCCTAGCTAGGGAAAATCAAGAAAAACACTAGCTCAACCAAGGAGCTCCAACAAGCATGAATCACTCAAGCAGTCCTCTGAGGCAAGATGTCTCTTCTTCTTCTCAACCAAATACAACCTAGGGTTTTATGTCAAACCCTAATCTTGAAGTTTCCAAGGGATGAAACCTTGACCCTAGACTTCAATATGCTCCAAGAAAGGTCTTCAATGTCTTCTTCACAAGAGTAAACCGTAGTCACACAAAGGTGTCCTCTTTTCCTTTGATAACCCTCCTAAGGTTTCCTCATGAGCCCTAGCGATTTCCTCCAAGAAGATAAGTACAAAGAGAAGAGTGCAATGACGATGATGATGAATGAAGGGAGTCTCTCCTTTGTCTCCCTATATGAGAAGTAAGGCCAATGCCCTTACAAGCAACCTACAATAATCACATGTAGGCTCACATAAGTTGACCTCTCCACTCCAAGGGTACACATGTCAAGCTCCAAACTGATGTCGTACACAAGCAAGGGTTCAAATGCAACGGTGCTCCACGAGGTGTGTCCAACTCCAACTACAAGACTCCAAAGGCTCCATCAATCCTCTTAAACCATGTACTTGATTGGGTCAGCTCCCCCTGCATAAACACGATTGCAACCAAGGCATCCCTTCCCCAACTCCAAGCCTTCATACATGAATCCAAGCTCAACATCAACTGAATATTACTTTGAATCCATTCTGATGTGGTCCTTCCCACTATTAAGATTGCTGTTGCCCACCTGAGTATTAACCTCAAATCAAATAGCAGGTTTCGTTGGACTTCCACCCAAATGATTCTCTTGCTTGTTTGTCTGGTTTGTTTCATAATCATGCCAATATGCCATCTGTTCCTGTCAATGCTTGTTTACTTATTTCATTTCAGGTCATTGATTGGAGGATGCATGTGCAGTAGATTTATTACCAAGAGACTAGGTAACAAAGGGGTTTTGGATGGCACTAAATCATCTTGTATCTGATTTTCCAGCTCTTTGTCCATGTATATATATAGGTTCTGAGGCTATCATTATACGACTCTTTATGGGTTGTAGATGCAGAGTGGAACTGCAGACATCCAAATTCTCATTGTTGTTCATAACGGATACAGAGGGATAGCAAATCTTTTAATGTCATGATATGTATCACAGAAAAATAAAAAATTCAGTGATCTCATTAATGAATGTGGAAACTGGGGCTCAAAGTAATTTAAGCTCACTTATGCATAATACTTAAATAAAGTCATGGTAAAAGGTCAGCTGTATTGAGTGTTTTTTGGGAACTTTGATTCTGTTTGCAAGCTACAATATCATTACTTCAATATTCGTTGGCCTGGACAAAGAACTGCATTGTTCTTTGGTTTCCTTTTTCAGTTGGCACATACCTTATGTCTTCACTCTTCTGTAATAGCATGCAGACTTTTTTCTGGTTTCTACTTTTGTTTTCTCTCACCTTTTCTAGGGTTAGGTAAATTGTTTTCCTTCAATTCTTGTCTTTGTTTTTTGACTGAATTTAACAAATTTATCAACCTTCATGAAACTGAAGTTTAATTTGCAGGAATATAGAGCTGCTGGTTGTCGCACAATGGCTGAAGGGGAACACTATGCGACAGAGAAAAAGAAGAAAGAGGCTGAAGCCAGTCAGAAGAAAGCAAAGGAAAGTTGTCAGCTGGGTGCAAGTGCAAAAGTAGCTCAGCGTGCAAATCGCCTTACAAACAGAGAAAGAGGAGAAGGAGATGGTAGTCCAGGTGGTATGGTGGACAACCAAAGGATAAAGAGTAATGCAGGGCAGGCATCTGTAGGAAACAATACATGTCCTGCATCTACAGGGCAAAAGGGAACAAAGAAATCTTTAATACGATGGGACATAACGGGCTTTCCTGGCATGGACTTGCTAGCTATAACTGTAAGTTTATTGCTTTTTACCTGTCATAAACATTTACTATCTTTGCTTAGCTTTCCAAAGTAGATAGGAGTTGTTAGCATGCTTTTTGCTGATTAATTCATAATATGTAGGAAAATATGGGTTTAATCAGTTAATCCATTTATTGAAGAGAATGGGAAAAGCTTATGGATGGTGAATGCTAGTGTAACTTAACTTCAAAGCATTTTGTAAAGGAAGTAGTCAAGGTTACTGAAAACTAGTCAAAGCATTTTGTAAAGGAAGTAGTCAAGGTTACTGAATTTCTCCATGTTGTGTCTTTGAACTTTTCGTGACATTTTTCATTTGATGAGGACTATGAGGTGTGCTGCTAAAATAGAGATGTAAAGTTGTACTCATGACATCCAATACGCAGTGTTGAGTGTTACCCCTCATATTGTATGAGGCCTACAGTTGTGATTTTAATCACAAAGATCTATCTTGCGGGGCAATTCATTTGATGGACTGGGGTAAATGTGAGCTTTGGCTTTGCAATGTTGCTCTCCTTTGATTGTTTTGATGCTGGGTTGCTGCTAGTAGCTGTTGGGTGAGGTCTCTTCATGGTGTTTTGACATAGTATGTTCATAATGGCTAACATCTTGATTGTGCTGAGCGGCGCTTTCTACAGCCCAGGTGGGTGAGATGGGTCATGTCAGTAACACAAGTTGGCCATAAAAAAAAATGTATAGTCAATTAAAATTAAAAAAAAAATGTATTAAATTAAAATAAAATAAATACCATTATGAATAGATCCATATTAAAATTTACCCCACATTTATGCTCATATGTTATCTCATTATTAAAGAGATTGAAACATCTGTACCAATATATTGGCCTAATATAATATTTTACAAAACTAAAAATAAAGCAATAATAATAATAATGCTGGAAAATAATAATGTTTAAATCTTATTTGTGCTTTTGTTTGTTATTTCTCTTTGTTGTTTGTAGGTGCATCTATAACCATATTTTATGGTTGTAACGTTAATAAGTTGACCTTAGTAAAAATGAAAAGCCAAAAATTAAGAATCTATCAAGTGTCGAGAGGGATCGAATCCCTTGAGGTGCAAACCTTTTTAGAGTGCAAAGTTTAGGAAAGGTTTGTAGCTCAATGGATTTCATTCCTTTCGGTGCTTGGTTGATCCGGAGTTAGATATGGAATTAAGATGGATCTATGCTGGTGATGTACAGTTCTCTTTCTTGACAATGTTGGCATATGTTGGAGGGTTAATGGCAAAATGTGAGACTACTTAACTAGACACTTAGTTCACTTTCTGATTTATCTAGATGGCTAGGCAAAGCCTGCAGTGGGTGAGAGCATACGGGGGCAGTAAGCCAGGTTTGTTACTTTAACTTGAAAGAATGCAAAAAGTAAATGTGAACTAATTAATCCTAAAGTTGAGAATCTCTTTTCCCTTACTTGAACAAGCTCTTTCGGTACTTCGAGAATGCGCAACGACAAGTTTGTTACTTTGCAAAAATGATAAAACAAGAAAAGTGAAAGTAATTGAAAATGATAATATTTAAGTTAAAAAAATATACAGCCTGTAAAAGTGTGCGTGTGTTAATTAAATCCTATGTCCTAAGTGAGTTTGAGGTTTGATATTGGATCGAGTGCCTCAAACGATTAATTTTAACTTAGTTTGACTTTAAAATAGAAAAAGTAAAGAAAACTAGCAAAAAGAAAAAAGGACACAAACCACTGCAAAAACCCCAGGGGGGTTGGGGTGTAGGCACTTGTTAGTGTTGATTTTTCCTAAGCAACATCTAGAGCCATTCTCTTGGAGAATGGAGGCACCTGGTCAGTTACTAGGAAGAGGAACCATCTAGCACTGGGGGAACTTAGCCAAGAGTTGAGTGGCAATTCTTTGAATGGAGGCACCTGGTCAGTTACCAGGAAGAGGATCCTGTCTAGCACTAGGGGGCTCATCTTAGAGCTGAGTGGTCATTCTTTGAATGGAGGCACCTGGTCAGTTACCAGAAAGTGGAACCAGTCCAGCACTGGGGAGCTCATCCTAGAGCTGAGTTTCCATTCTTTGAATGGAGGCACCTTGTCAGTTACCAGGAAGTGGAACCAGTCCAGAACTGGGAGACTTAGCTTAGAGCTGAGTGGCTATTCTTTGAATGGAGGCACTTGGTTAGTTACCAGGAAGATGAACCAGTCCAGGACTGGGTGACTCAGCCTAGGGCTAAGGGCCAATCTCCAGGAGAATGGGGACGCTTGGTCAGTTACCAAGTATTTGACATTAAGTCAATTGATGCAGCCTAGGGCTGAGGCACCTGGTCAGTTACCAGGACATCACTATGAGCCCTAGACTGGGTCTGGGCATGTGAGGCACTCCTATTCTTGATTTGTGGGCTTTGTGATCTTCTTTAGGGATTTGCTACCCTTGGTTAAGACACCTAGTACCCTATCTTGGTGGTAGAAGGAATTCAAGATAAAAGCATTAGTGATACTCCCTATTTATGATGATGTTCTTGGAGTTGACATGGAGGACTCCTATGACACTTGAAGAAGACTAAGAGGCTAAAAGTCAAAATACAAAAAGACTCTTGTACCGAAGTAAAAGTAAAAATACAAGGTCTTTAGTACCACTAAAAGTCAAAGTCAAATGGGTGAGTAAGAAAAAGAAGAAAGCCCTATTATTTTATTCCTATTTGTAAGGAAAACTTCAAGTGATTGAAAGTCTATAAATGAAGACCATTTGCAAATCATTTTATACACACACTTCATCTACACTTGACTACTCTACGAAGACTGAGATTCACTAGTGATTCCTTTAAGGCAGTGATTAAGTTGATATCTTATGCCCTAGATTGGCGGCCTAGCAGCTAGGGCATTCTCCTTCTTCACTTACAGACTAGGGTTTTTCCCTCTATTCCACACGACAACAACAGCCGGGTATCTCTCTCCTCACGGGCAACTCTCTTTCACATCCAGGCAACCCTAAACTGCCCACAAAAATTTAGGGCAACACAATTCTCCTCACGGGCAGCAGTACAGGAAGTTTGGTTAGGGAAAGAACAACTCGGGAAACATACTGGAGGATCCAGGCAGCCCAGATTTGACCTTGAGTAGCTACAAGAAATTCGGGCAGCCTGGTTCTGTTCACGGGAAGCCCTACATTGATCTCGAGAAGCTCTGCTTTTGAACTTGGGTAGTTACAGAATATTCGGACAGCCCACAAAAAGTTTGGGCAGCCCTAAATCACTCTCGGGCAGGCTCAGGAAATTTCGGGCAGCTCTAGTCTGATTTCGGACAATAGTTCAGGCAACTTCTATCAGGCTTCGGGCAGGAGTACTTTGACATCGGGCAATAGTAAAGTAAATTCAGGCAGCAGTAAAGTAATCTCGGGCAATTGGTCAAAGTTTGGGCAACAAACAGAGTTTGCATTTCTTCTGGCAATTGAATTTTTTCTTTTGGCAATTAACCTTCTCTCTTCCTGTAACAAACCTGCTAGGGTTTGAGAGTACTGTTCAAACCAACTAGGGTTTGACAAATTTTTTGAAGAACATTCATCTCAAAATTTTGAGATTCTTTATTGGTGCAACAAACTCAGTCATCTCATTTAAGGGATGAATTACTAATGCTTTTGGGGTTTTTGTCCTTTAAGGGTTTCCTCATGAAAACATCCGGTGTTTGTGTGTGTTGATGTTTGTTTATCTACTGCACTTGTCTTATTATCTATCTTACAGTCTGCAAAAGAAAAGAATATATGCAAATGCTAAAATTTAACATGGTATCAGTGCTTTGCATGTGAAGGTTCCAGTAAGAGAGCAGATTGCTGTAATCTTCCTAGACCTTGGGACATTTTGCAGACTTAGATAACTGACTTGTGAAGTAGAGATGGCTACCAATACTTTCAGACCAGGAGAGAGGCTTGAGGGATCAACTAACGACAACTCCTGGAAAGCTAGGCTCATGGCCACCCTAGAGGAAAATGACCTTGATGACCTGGTTCTCAACATCATAGAAGAACCAACTCTAATGTTGGTAGAATTGCTTTCAAGAAGAAGTAAGCAAAGGAAAGAAGGATCATCTATGACTCGGTCAAGGAAACCTTGATGCCCACCATCACACCGTTGAAGACCGCCAAAGAATGCTTTGACACTTTGACGAATCTATATGAAAAGAAGGCACCTATCCAGAAGAGGGTATTGAAGAAAAGGCTTCGTACACAGAAGATGAACACGGATGAAGGAGTTGCAACCTTCTTCACAAAGATTGGACAGGTAAGAGACCAACTTACTGCTATTGGTATAACTGTGGATGATGATGATCTTGTACAGACTGTGTTTGATGGTCTTCCAAGTTCTTGGGAAACCTTTCTGGCAGCTGTAAGTGGACGTGAAAATCAACCAAACTTTGATAGACTTTGGCATGACTGTTTGGAAGAAGGAAGAGTTCAAAACAAAGCAACTAGCACTAAGGAAGGAAATCTTTCCCTTACATCTAAGACAGGAAAGTTCAAGAAGCCCTTCACTCAGAAAAAGAAGGGAAAGAAACCACAAGGTAAACACTTTGATGCTCCAAGTTTAGAATGCTTTAATTATCATAAGATTGGGTATTTTGCTAAGGATCGCAGGAAGCCCAAGAGGAAGTTCAAAAGGAGGTTCCAAGCTTTTGCTGCAGAAGAAGGAGAATGCTAAGGCTACCAAAGAAGATGAACCTAGAAGGGAATATTACCTGATCTCTACTCTTTCTGGATCCATTACTGACAGTGCTAACTCTTGGTTAGTAGATAGTGTGCCTCCAGACATATGACAGGTCACTGTGAAGCACTCACCAACTATAGAAAGAAGAAGTTCACTACTCAAGTGGAAATTCGGGATGACACCACTTACAAGATTGAAGGAGTTGGATCAACCTCACTTCAAATTGATTCACCCTGGTTTGAAGAAAAACCTCCTCTCTGTTGCTGGCTTAGAAGACAAGGCTATAGGGTCCTCTTCATGGACAAGAAGGTCCTACTATGGGCAAAGAATGAGAAGCTAAGCTCAGCTGTATCGATTGGGGTTCGAGAGGGAGGTCTTTATAAAGCTTTTGGAAATTCCACACAAGCCTTGGTTCACAACATAGGTGATCCATGTGAGCTGTGGCATCAGAGGCTTGGACACCTCCACTATACAGCTCTTCTAGGCCTTCAAAAGATGGTTACAGGTATGCCAGAGATTTCTCCTAAACATGATGGTATTTGCAAGGGGTGTGCTCTATGTAAGAACACTAAGAAATCTTTCTCTAGAAGCAAGAATAGATCTAAAGGAATGTTGGATTTGATTCGCTCTGACATTTGTGGACCTATGTCTTCACCCTCCTTGAGTGGGTGCTTGTATTATGTTTTGTTCATAGATGATCACTCCCGGAATCCTGGATCTACTTTCTCAAAGTCAAGAGTGAAACTTTTGACAAGTTCAAAGAATTCAAAGCTCTGATTGAAATTTAGACAGGAAGACACATCCGTATACTAAGGTCAGATAACAGAGGTGGATATGAGTCTAATGAGTTTGATGATTTTTGTCGAGAAGCGAGAATCAAGAGAGAACTGACAGTGCCTTACCCCTCAACAAAATGGGGCTGTAGAAAGGAAGAACATAACGATTTGTGAAGCAGCTAAAGCTATGCTCAGTGATCTTGATCTTCCTTTATCTTTGTGGGATGAAGCTGCATGCACTATTGTGTACATTCAAAACAAAATCCCTCATGCCATCTCAGGGGGGAAGACTCTAGAAGAAGTTTTCACCAGGAAGAAACCTGCAGTTGACCACATGAGGATTTTTGGCACTCCTGTGTATATTCATGTACCAAAAAAAAAGAGGGCTAAGCTAGAGCCTTCCGGAAAGAAAGGCATATTTGTCAGTGACAATGAAAGCTCGAAAGCTTACTGCATTTGTCCCTGGACAGAGGTACATTGAAGTTAGTAGAGACGTGATATTCCATGAGGAATCTATGTTTCGTCAAACGTAAGACCTTTCAAAGGAAGCTAAAGAACCTCCTTTTGAGATCCCAGATTCAGAAGTTCAGAAGGAGGAAGAAGAATTTGAGACTCAAATTCCAGATATGCCCAAGGAACCTAGAATTCCGCTAGAAGAACTACTTGAGGTCCCTCCTTCCAAAAGGAGACCTGCCTGGTACCGAGAAACGGTACAAGAAGCTGAGAAGCATAAAGCTCCTCCCGGGACTTTCAGAGAAAGCATAAGGCCACATAAGTACTCAGGACTTATGAGCCAACTCATCAATGCTGAACCTTTCACATATAAAGAAGCAACAAGTCAATAGGTATGGAATGATGCTATGATTGAAGAGTACAATTCAATCATGAAAAATGATGTGTGGGAAGTTGTTCCTAGACCGACTGTGTACTGTCCTCTTCTAACTAAACCACCCTGAGAGACCTGTTAACCTATCTTATTCCCATAGGTTTGAGCGGGTCTTAAAGAAAAGGGAATGACTAAGGACGGATAACACTAGGAGCAGAAAGGTACATCAATTCAATATTATTAAGTTATTAGTGTAGTAAGAAGGCCATCGGAGTTCATATCCTAAAGCATGCGTAGCATGCAGGCCTTATTTCTTCAGTGTTAAAGTCAACAAGAAATTAGAATTGCATGCATGTAAAAGTGAAGCGAAAACCCTAAAAGTGACATGCAAACCCTAAAAGCATATGATCATCTATTTAAGAAGGGTTATTGGACTAAAGAAGATATCTATTATTATTATTGTTGATTTGGAGCTTTTGAGCAATAGCACAGCGTGTAGCCGTGGTAGTTGGGGTTGAAGACGATGTCTTCAGCTAACGAGGGTTTGACAGTGAAATATATGCCCTAGTCTCTTTTAGGATAGACCATCCAGGTTTATCAATGGAATTCAATTTATACATCAGTATTAGTGATCCAACACACTCGGAAGGATTATTTGCAAGTTTACGTTTTGCAGCTGGGAAATAGCTGGAAAACCTCAGAAGGATTTGCTGGGACCCCAAAACCTAGTCTTTCCTTTGCATGTCAACTTCCTCTTTCTCGGCAGGCTCATCCCACAACATAGAGTGATTAGCAGTTACCAGTTTGCCTATCCAGGGCAGTTATCAACACTTAAGTGGAGAAAGGGGCGTGAGCACCAGAAAGGAAAAAGAATTCGCTAGGGCACTTAGAGTAGGCCAAATATTTGCATGTGGCAGTCCATCTCTCCGGCAGGTGAAGACCAACAAGCCTACAAAGTTTCGGCAGCATTTGACCATCCCTTCTCCAAAAACGTCACCTTCAGTCTGAGGAGGGCACATGTGTGTAGCTGGGCGTCAACCCCTGAGGAGGAGCACTATCATCCAGCCTTCATGCATGCATTAGATTTCTGGAGGACTCACAACGTTTTATCAGTGGTAAGTGTTTACCTTCTTCCTGCAAATCTTTGCCCTAGTTCAACTATATTTTAGGGCCATTTTCTCGGCACCTTGCATGCAAATTTTATTTTAGTATTATTGTAAATCCTGAGGCTACAAGGAAGCTCTAGAATACAAAAGAATAGAATATCAATATTTGGGATATTATAGTGGTATTAGAGCATGTTCCTCACCTGCTGTGGGCTTGAACATGAGAAGTAAATGAATACAGAAGAAGACACTTTTGTAACCTATAGGAGAAATAAGAGTAGGTACACTGAGGAGCAGGAATTTGAGGTATCAGGTTAGAAGATACCAATTCAGACATGGACCCAACATGTATACACTCTGACAGAGGGAAAGGAATAGGAGAAGAGGAAGATAGGTTCGAATTTCACAGCTTGGTAAGTGCATTGAATGACCTAGCCAAAGGGTAGAAGGAAGTACTGCATGCAATAAACAGATTGGCTCTGAAACTAGAACCAGGTCATAGCAGTATACCTCTTTCACCAGTAGATAGAGGATCTACTTGTAGTAGTGGGAGGCATGCATACACTAATATGCAAAACACACCCCATATATATAACAAACCTTCCAGTAGACCTACTGTGCCTCACTTCTTGGCAGATGCAGTAGCAGGACCAGTTATGCTAGCAGAACCTAGTGAACCATTTGGAGAGTACTTACAGGAGTACATGGATTTGGGAGATGAATTCCATTCAGCCATGACTTTCTCAGATTTTTGCAACATGAAAAGCAGGAACAAGCCAAGAGGTTCAATAGGGCATTCAATCAGAATTTTGTGTTGCAACGCACTTTGGGGAGATTGACTATCCCCAACTTTGATGGGACATCCAATTGTTCAGCCAAAATTTGGGTACAGAAATTAGACACCTATTTCCAACTTAACCCCATGACAGAGATAGATGCAATCAAGTTGGCTACTTTACATTTAGACAGGGAAGCACATGAGTGGTGGTACCACGGATTGGTGACATGGGGTCACAACACTATCACTTCCTATAGTGACTTCACACAGAGGCTTATGGAGCGCTTTGATAAGGACCCAGAGATTCATTTAAGGGAACTCTCTCAGCTCAAGCAGACAGGGAATGCAGAGACATTCATATCCAAATTTTGGAGAGTTGCAGTTATGGTATCTGACATATCACAGAGTCGATTGATTATGCTATTTGTGAAGGCACTATCCGAGCCACTCTGTGGATGGGTGAAGGCTTACAGGCCAATTACTTTGCAAGATGTTATCAATAGGACTCTGGACCTACAAGATTCTGTGCCAAAGAACAAGCCGCCACAAAAACCTACCAATCTCCTGGAAAACAAGGAAAAAATACCAATCTTCCAGAAAACAGGGAAAGGATAATCCCACAGAGGGACTGGTCGAATGAGGACACACGATGAGATTTGAGAAGGAAGAACTTATGTTTTAATTGCAAAGAACCTTAGGTACTCGACCACAGATGTATGGGTAAAGGGAAGGTACATCTCATCGAGGTACTTCTAGATAATAGTGAGGAAGATGAGTTGGAATAGAAACCGGATGGAGAACTACACAGTACAAAATTGGAACAATTGCCACAGAGAGCCACTATTGCTACCCTCACAGGAGTCCCCACCTTCCATACTATCAGGATCAGGGGAAGTATCCAGGGACAGCGTGCCATTGCTTTGATTGATGGTGGGGCCACCCACAACTTTATAGATGCCTCTTGGGTAGAGAGGAAAAGATTTCCCACTGAGGACTTTGAGGGCTTTACCGTTGTCATGGCTGGCAATCACAGGATGAAATGCACACAGAGGATAGCTCAGTTATAGGTACATCTTGGGAATTATACATTGGTGAATGACTTTTATGTGGTAGATGTGCTAGACACGATCATTGTTTTGGGAGTACAATGGGTGTACTCAATTGGGAAATACTCAACCAATTACCAAACATTAGAGATGGAGTTCCTGGCACCAGATGGGAAGAAGGTAGTCCTAAGGGGAATGCCCAATGAAGCTTCAGGATCAGCCACAGCAAAGGGGATGACCACCATATTCAGGCATGAGGACAAGAATCGCACAAGGAAATGGCCAACTCCAACACATAAGACTTAAAGAAAGGAACATTGGTATGCAAAGGGCTTTCCGGGTAGACCTCCAGACGAAGGTAGGATGAGCTCTAGAGAATTTGGACAAGGAGCCAAAACTAGCATGTTCGATCCTCACAGGTACCCCAGAAGATACTAGGAGGGAATGCAAAGCATGGGTGAAAAGAAGCACAAATTCGAAGGAAAAGAAGGGCCACCCAGCAGCAGAATAAACTGGTTGATAAAAATGGACAAGAAGAGAGAGGGACAGATGATTCAATATATTGGTCGGAGATTGCTCGAGGACAAGCAATTTCGAGCGGGGAGGATTGTAATGTCCTCTTCCAACTAAACCACCCCGAGACACCCGTTAACCTATCTTATTCCCATAGGTTCGAGCGGGTATTAAAGAAAAGGGAATAACTGAGGACTGATAGCACTAGGAGCAGAAAGGTACATCAATTCAGTATTATTAAGTCATCAGTGTAGTAAGAAGGCGATCAGAGTTCATATCCTAAAGCATGCGGAGCATGCAGGCCTTATTTCTTCAGTATTAAAGTCAACATGAAATTAGAATTGCATGCATGCAAAAGTGAAGCGAAAACCCTAAAAGTGACATGCAAACCCTAAAAGCATATGATCATCTATTTAAGAAGGGTTATTGGACTAAAGAAGATATCTATTATTATTATTGTCGATTTGGAGCTTTTGAGCAGCAGCACAACGCGCAATCGCGACAGTTGGGGTTGAAGACTGCATCTTCAACTAACGAGGGTGCGGCAGTGAAATATCTGCCCTAGTCTCTTTTAGGATAGACCATCTAGGTTTATCAATGACAATCAACTTATACATCAGTATTCAGTGATCCAACACACTGGGAAGGATTATTTGCAGGTTCACGTTTTGCAGCTGGGAAATCGTTGGAAATCCTCAGAAGGATTCGCTGGGACCCCAAAATCCCGTCTTTCCTCCGCATGTCAGCGTCCTCTTTCTCGACAGGCTCATCCCACAACATAGAGTGATTATCAGTTACCAGTTTGTCTATCCAAGGCAGTTATCAGCACTTAAGTGGAGAAAGGGGCGTGAGCATCGGAAAGGAAAAATAATTTGCTAGGGCACTTAGAGGAGGCCAAATCTCTGCATGTGGCAGTCCATCTCTCCGACAGGTGAAGACCGACAAGCCTACAAAGTTTCAATAGCATCTGACCATCCCTTCTCCAAAAACGTCACCTTCAGTCTGAGGAGGGCACATGTGTGCAGTTGGGTGTCAACACCTGAGTAGGAGCACTATCATCCAGCCTTTGTGCATGCATTAGACTTTTGGAGGACTCACAACGTTTTATCAGTGGTAAGTGTTTACCTTCTTCTTGCAAATCTTTGCCCTAGTCTAGCTATATTTTAGGGCCATTTGCCCGACACCTTGCATGCAAATTTTATTTCAGTATTATTGTAAATCTTGAGGGTACAAGCAAACCCTAGAATAGAAAATAGTAGAATTTCAGTATTTGGGATATTACAGACCAAAAAGTCAGTAGTAACATCGAGATGGCTCTACAAAATCAAGCATGCTGCAAATGGCAGCATTGAGAATTACAAGGCCAGATTTGTAGCTCGTGGCTTTACCCAAAAAGAGGGCATAGACTATGATGAGACTTTTCCTCTTGTTGCCAGGTATACTACTATCAGAACCATCATATCTCTTGTTGCTATGTTCGGATGGAAACTCCATCAGATGGATGTAAAAACAACCTTCCTCAATTGCAAGATTGATGAGGAGGTTCACATTGAACAACCAGAAAGCTATGACTCATGGGGATAAGTCCCATGTGTGTAAACTGAAGAAAGCCTTGTATGGTCTCAAACAGGCTCTGAGAGTCTAGTATACAAGGATTGATGGATACCTTCATAGCTTGGGGTTCTCCAAAAGTACTATTGACTCCAATCTGTACTTTAAGGTTGTTCATAACCATATCTTGATCCTAGTCTTGTATGTGGATGACTTGTTCCTTACTGGAGAGGAACAACTGATAGCTCAGTGTAAGAGGGAGCTCACCTCTGAATTTGAAATGAAGGATCTTGGTTTGATGCATTATTTTCTTGGCCTAGAGGTCTGGCAAAAGCCAAGTGAGATCTTCCTAACACAAGGGAAGTATGCAGTTGATATCTCGAAGAGATTTGGGATGCAGGACTGCAACTCCATGAGCGTGCCCATGACAACAAACTTGAAGAATTTGCGAGACTCAGCCACCAGTTCACAAGATGTGGACTCTACTATGTATCGACAACTCATTGGATCTATGATGTATTTTGTACACACGAGACCAGATATCTGTTACACAGTAAATGCTCCGAGTCATGTTCGATCCGAAGCACATACACTGGGTAGCTGCCAAACATGTACTCAGATATGTGCGAGGTACTATCACGTATGGGCTCAGATATGTTTCCAGCAGTGAAGTAATGTTAGCCGAATATGCTAGCATAGATTGGGTTGGCAATGCAGTAGACCAAAAAGTACTTCAGGTTACTGCTTCAGTATGGGATTTGCAATGATCTCTTGGTCCAGCAGGAAACAGAGTTCCATAGCTTAGAGCACAGTTGAAGCTGAGTATATTGCTGCAAGTGATGTCTGCAAGGAAGCAGTTTGGCTTAGGAAACTACTCTCTGATTTGTTCGGTGGAGAGCTTGGGTCAACGATTATTCATTGTGATAATCAGAGTTGCATTAAGCTTTCAGAAAATCCGGTGTTTCACGATAGATCAAAATACATGGAAATCAAGTATCATTTCATCAGAGACCTAGTATAGAGAGGCACTTTGAAGCTGCAGTACATCTGTATAGACGAACAGATGGCAAATATCTTGACCAAGCTTTTGACAACAACAAAGTTTTTGTACTTTCGTGACAAGCTTGGCATGATAGAGAATACCTCTCTTGCTGAGAGGGACTGTTGATTTTTCCTAAGCAACATCGAGAGCCATTCTCTTGGAGAATGGAGGCACTTGGTCCGTTACCAGGAAGAGGAACTAGTCTAGCACCGGGGGAACTCAGCCTAGAGCTGAGTGGCCATTCTTTGAATGGAGGCATCTGGTGAGTTACCAGGAAGAGGAACCAATCTAGCACTATGGGACTCAGCCTAGAGCTGAGTGGCCATTCTTTGAATGGAGGCACCTGGTCAGTTACCAGGAAGTGGAACTAGTCCAACACTGTGGGACTTGGCCTAGAGCTGAGTGGCCATTCTTTGAATGGAGGCACCTGGTCAGTTACCAGGAAGTGGAACCAGTCCAACATTGGGGGACTCAGCTTAGAGATGAGTGGCCATTCTTTCAATGGAGGCACTTGGTCAGTTACCAGGAAGATGAACCGGTCCAGGACTCGGGGACTCAGTCTAGGGCTAAGGGCCATTCTCCGGGAGAATGAAGGCGTTTGGTCAGTTACCAAGTATTTGACATTAAGTCAATTGATGCAGCCTAGGGCTGAGGCACCTGGTTAGTTCCCAGGACATCACTTTAAGCCCTAGACCGGGTCTGGGCATGTGAAGCACTCCTATCCTTGATCTGTGGGCTTTGTGATCTTCTCCAGGGATTAGCTGCCCTTGGTTAAGACACGTAGTACCCTATCTTGGTGGCATAAGGAGTTCAAGATAAAAGCATTAGTGATTCTCCCTATTTATGATGATGTACTTTGAGTGGGCATGAAGGACCCCTATGACTACTTGCATTGACCATAGGACACTTGAAGAAGACTAAGAGGCTAAAAGTCAAAATACAAAAAGACTCTTGTACCACAAGAAGTAAAAGTAAAAATACAAGGTCTTTAGTACCACTAAAAGTCAAAGTCAAAAGGGTGAATAAGAAAAAGAATAAAGCCCTATTATTTTATTCCTATTTGTAAGGAACACTTCAAGTGATTGAAAGTCTATAAATGAAGACCATTTGCAAATCATTTTATACACACACTTCATCTACACTTGACTGCTCTATGAAGACAGATTCGCTGGCGATTCCTTTAAGGCAGTGATTAAGTTGATATCTTATGCCCTAACTTGGCGGCGTAACTGCTAGGGCATCCTCCTTCACTCACGGACTAGGGGTTTTCCCTCTATTCCACACTACAACAGCAACCGGGTATCTCCCTCCTCATGGGGAGCTCTCTTTCACATCTTGGCAACCCTAAACTGCCCACAGAAATTTAGGGCAGCACCCTTCTCACGGGCAGCAGTATAGGAAGTTTGGTCAGGGAAAGAACAACTCAGGCAGCATACTGGAGGATCTGGGCAGCCCAGATTTGACCTCGAGCAGCTTCAGGAAATTCGGGCAGCCTGGTTCTGTTCACGGGCAGCCTTACATTGACCTTGAGCAGCTCTGTTTTTGAACTCGGGCAGTTACAGAATATTCGGGCAACTCACAGAAAGTTTGGGCAGCCCTAAATCACTCTTGGGCAGGATCAGGAAATTTCGGGCAGCTCCAGTCTGATCTCGGGCAGCAGTTCGGGCAACTTCCATCAGGCTTGAGGAAGAAATACTTTGACATCGGGCAGCAGTAAAGTAAACTCGGGCAGCTGTAAAGTAAACTCGGGCAGCAGTAAAGTAAACTCGGGTAGTTGGTCAAAGTTTGGGCAGCAGACAGTCTGCATTTCTTCTGGCAACTGAAGTTTTTCTTTTGGCAATTAGCCTCCTCTCTTCCTGTAACAAACCTGCTATGGCCTTCTCTCTTCTTAATATTAGAAACAAAATATAATTACAAGTTCTGTTCTAAAAAAGGTCATGAGCCAGCAGTTCTCACAAATGTGCATATAATCCAAAATCTTCTTGAGTTCTACTTTTGGTTTGGGTCTTTTGTCATGAGTCAATTCTGTTTACTTTCAAATGATTTATTTTTGATACTTCTGTTTTTCTTTGACTTATTTTTATTTTGAATGCAAACCCTCTTTGTTAATTTAATTGGATCATACATGTTTGTATTTTCTCCATGTTTTATTTTCATCCGAGTTTATGTTTTATATTTGTGGATTCACATGTTTGACATTAAAAAGCATTGTTCATGTTGCAGGAACAACAACTATGCACTCAGAATAGATTACTACCAGCTCATTATCTTCGAATGAAGGAAGTTTTAA
Organism: Pseudotsuga menziesii; assembly: GCA_001517045.1. Lineage (NCBI taxonomy): Eukaryota > Viridiplantae > Streptophyta > Pinopsida > Pinales > Pinaceae > Pseudotsuga > Pseudotsuga menziesii. Next base: position 472,521 of record LPNX010269925.1, read on the forward strand.
TGTTAGAGAGTCTGAAAGGCTCTTCTGTAAAAAGATCTGATGCATATCGTTTTTTTAAAGTTGATCATGGCAAAGTGGATAAAGTGTATGATTTGCTTTCAAGAATGGGCTGGATTGACGGTGAGGAATGAGCTACTCATTGATTCATTAATAATATATCTTTCTGTGTGTCGTTCTATCTTTGCTGCATTTGTTTATCTTGTCATTGTGATAGAGATGTGTGATTATTGATAACTTGGAGGATCTTGCCTATTTATTAAAACTATGAACAGATCAGATTGAGTAAAATCCATTTCCCTATTTTTTTGCCTTCGAGGCAAATGTAGGACATGAAGTTTCTTGGGGAACAGATAACATGGTCCTATAGGGATACCTTCCTGCAGTACACTGAGTATCCTCTTTCCTCTTTTATCTTTTCTCTGCTGGGGAAGGGCATATTTGAAGTATTTATTGTTTTTGTCAAATACCTCTGAGCAAACTGGAAGGCAGAGTCAATTATTTCTAAATTGTAAAGTCAAAGGGGTGTTGAAATCCTAAGGGAAGGAAAATGTTGAGCACCCCTAATTGTCATCTTGTTTCTATGAAACTCAGTATAGGTGACATATATATAATAAATTACTAGATATAAATCCATTGGGCTAGTTTTCTCTAATTTATCCACCACAGATTATTCCTGGGTTGTTAGTTTCTAAATTAGATAAGATGCAATCCTCTAATCTTGAAAGTTTTCAGTCTTGCAGATGTGAGTTTTACAAGCGAGTGCTATTATGATCATTGGAAATTTATGTAGTCTCATTATTCATCATCGTCGCTCTTTCTATATTTGTTTTTTTTTGCTTTCCTTCCCCTTTGGGAGTCTATCATGTTAACATTGAACTATAAAGAAAGTGAAATGTGGGCAACCATAGAAGACCCTTGAAGAAGATACGATCAAAATGCAGTCTTAGCACAAAACAGATTATGTGGACTATTATTATTATTATACAGTTGATGTATTTTTGTTCTTTTGTGCTTTGACCAGAATACAGCTACAGTACCTTGAATTTCAGCAAGGACTCAAATTTATAAGAACGACATTTGTTTATTCTAATAAACTGAAACTGATGTCTTTGTTTTTCGACTGTTAGGTTAACTCCGTTATTTGAAAAATTACATATGCTGAGTTTGAGGTTTTTGTTGAATTTAATTACTGTAGAATTGTACCATCTAGACTCTTTCAAATCTGAGAAACCTATCTCTATTTTATAACTCGTATTAGTGACTAACAATTATATGATATCAGCAAAATGTTGAGAGTTTATTAAACTTTGCCCTTGTTTTAACCAATGTGGTATTTGTTCTCCATGCTCATTGTATTTCACAGTTATAGCACTTGTCTAACATTCCATTAAGTTTTTGAAAATAATAACATGGGTGGGATGTAAAATATCAAGACCCTTAATTTCACTCAACTGACTAATTAAAAGCTAATGGCAGTATTGTTAAGAAGGTTGAGCAGATTAGGCCGAAATATTATATGAAGTTATGAAATTTCAGGGAAAAATGAGAGGAAGAAAATATAATTAGTGGCATTGTTTTTCTTGTTAAAATTTTAGGGTTTCCATAAAATTTAACGAACTTGTACTTTAATGTAGATCAAAATAAAATAATACTGAAGTAAAAGTACAGCAGTAGTAAATTCTAGTGAATCGATTTTTTTTTTCATCTCTTTCAACTTTAACACTCCCAAAGATCATTGTGTTAAAGTTCAAGTACACATTTACCAATTGCAAATATATAATTAGCAAGGTAGCTATAGTAGTGGGACTAATTGGACAAAATTGTAACAGCAGTAAGAGATATAACTAAGAACACAAAAGAACAAGTCTGAAAACTTACTTGGTGAGTTGGGACCTTCCTTGTACTCAGAAATTGCTTCAGATCAGATCTTGTCTCTTAGAGACAAGTCATTAAATGGAACAAATAATTAACTGAGAACACAAAAGAACAAGTCTGAAAACTTACTTGGTGAGTTGGGACCTTCCTTGTACTCAGAAATTGCTTCAGATCAGATCTTGTCTCTTAGAGACAAGTCATTAAATGGAACAAATAATTAACCCTTACCTGAGAGAGAGAGAGAGAGAGAGAGAGAGATAACTTGTTGTAGGATAGGTTTAGCCAAATACAGTGGATGGTGCAACAATCAAGTTGTCCAAGATCAACCTCTAAATGGTTTAACAAGACAACGAACAAGAATTCAACAGTGGGAAGCAGTCTGCAAGGAAAGCCTAGCAAGATAGTAGTAGACCAAAAACAATCTAGTGGCTGTCCATACATGCAATAACCCACTCAAATCGGCCCAACACAGGCACATGCCTACATAACAGGTGGCAGTCCACTCAAAACAACCCAAACAAACTGTGGCCATACCCTAACAACCCATACACAGTCGCGACCTCACCAAAGAGTCACAAACAAACAATGACCTAGGTGTCGTCAAACAATCCATGGTACAGTTGAAAGTTCACAAAACAACCCACGACAAGATGGCAACCCAACAAACAGTGCACAATTCAGGTAGAAGACCAACAAACAACCCACAACTCAGGTGAAGGACCAACAAACAACCGACGGTTTAGTCATAAGGTACAACGACATCCTCACAAAGGTAGCGGTAGCCCCAAGATTACCCTAACATTTAGCGACCTTCTCATAATCAGCAGCAACACCCTCTCAGCAGGGCTTAGACAAGCAGTGGCTTCCCTAATGGTGCTTAGACAAGGGAGACAACCCAACAAGAACAAACCCTAACAATAGAGATTACCCACAAAGAAAATCAACAACCTTAAAACCCTTGATGCCACCTTCAATCAACTTGTTAAAACCCTAGAACAATCATCAAAATCATATCTCTAATTTCCTTCACAAGACATGCTCATAATGAATGCTAGGGCTTGTATTTATAACCTTTAATGACTTCTAGAAGGATACCCCTTCTAAATATTCATTGAATTAGGGCTTACTCAAAAAGTCAAGACATCATACAGTAAGGAGCGTTGACAAACACAAAATATAAATTAAGGTTAGGTCAATATAATTAATGGGTTAAGGTACCATGCTAGAGAGGGTTGCTAATACAAAGGACCAACAAGGGAGAGATGAACACAATACCAAGGTGTACCAACAAGGTGGGAGAGCAATCCTTTTACCCACAAGACCAAGGTGTACAACCAAGGTGGGAGGATAACTCTTTTACCCACAAGGAGAAGCAACCAAACTTCTCCCTCCCTCTCTCAATATGTGGTCCACAAGTGTTCCATACAATAATTGGAAGTTTTATCATCACCATTTAAGGAAGGTCCAAATTGGATGATGTGATCCTCTGGTCCTCCTCACTGCTCCTAAAGGACAAGTGCTAGTGACATCATCAAGGGGCGGCCAGTCCCTTGAAGAAACAACTTAGCTCAACCATTTAGGAGGGAAGGGCATCACACATCATCATCTTCGTAAGCTAACCAAGATTTATCTGGTTAAATGACCATGACTACACTTGCATGACCTGCTTGGTCCTAGACCAAGAATCTACCTGGTCTCAGACCAAGAATATACCTTGACCCAGACCAGGATGTCTTTGTTCTAGCCTGCAGGATCTGCTTGGTTCTAATGACCAAACATTGTCTGGTCCTTGATCAGAATGCCCTAGAGATAGACAGGGGCCCTAGCCACAAAATAGGGACTTTGCCATGGCATCAACTTGCTTGGTCCTAGACCAAGAACCCCAATAGATTGTTGGGGTCCCTAGGGTACCTACTAGGGAATTACAATGCCTAGTTAACTGACCAGGAACCCTAGTTAACTTGCTAGGGTGCCATCCTCCTAGAGAATGGCTCTTGCAGCTGCATTACCTTAACATTTCTTTCTAAGAGAGTTCTTATAGGAAAAATAAAGGGATGCTTTCCCACATTTTAGATGTCATTCTTATTAAGCTTGTCAACATAAACTAGGACACTTAACCTAGTGGGCATAGACTATTTCACCTAACCTAAGGGGTTTTCAACCAGGATTTTGTTAGCCATAGAACTAATGAAATTCTCAGCGACATTGCCAACAATTGGTTGATCTAATGCCCTTGGCTTAAGATATTTGCAAACATTTAATCCCATCATTAAGCACTTAAACGAGAATGAGATTGTTGCTACCTTGCGAGACCCAATCAACCCTCGTGGGGCAAACATGTTACAAGTTGGATTTGATCTTAGGTGGGGAGGATAACTTCTCCTCTAAACCACGCAAGCTAGACGCAATTGACAGTTAGTAGCATTGTAACACTATTAATTCTTATCAATCAATCATTTTCAATATTTATTTTAAACTTGCAGAAATACTTTGTCAATCTTGTAATTAACAACGATAGTTTATTCCATAATCCTATATTAATTACCATGTGTCAAAGAGGGCAATACATATTGTCACAAGGTTTTTATGACTAAATAATGGGTTTTGACAATGCAACGTTCACTTAGCCATTTTAATTGCACTAATTCTTGCGGTTGATATACCATATGTTACATTGAAAAAAATAACTAAAAGAGAAATGAGCTACATGGTAATGAGTACGGAGGGCTAAGCTACACAATGAAGTTTAACAGTGCCCGTCAAAGACACATTTATTGATGATGGTATGATTAGCTAATAAAATTTTAGACAATGCAAATATTATTGGGTAAGAAGGTTACCTATCCACAAAAGTGGTAGATAAGTGGTTGAAAAAGGAAAACAAGCAAGGTGCTTGCAATTTAGTACAAATGTCATATCCCCATTCAAATAAGACAACTTGCAAATAATGTTTCACCAACCTACTAGTTCCCTAGGTTGAGAGGGAGGCATATATTTTGTAATAAAAGGGGTATTGGACCCAACAGGACTTTAGTTTACCATATTCACATTTAAATGAGTCACAAAAATGATAAATGCTAAGAAAATAAGGTGGCATGGGTTCATGAAGACACTTGAAAGCTTGTGGTGTTAGGATTTATAATCCTCCCTTGTCCAAACTGTCTATTAAATTATATTTGCCTAGCTTAGGAGTCATTTAATTATTATTGGGTCCACTAGTACCATTGGGTTCACTTGGCCTAATGGGGCCACATGTATCATTCACTAGAGTGTGGGGAACGCCGATAGAGGTTAACTAAGACCAATTGCACTTACATGCATGAGTTTAGGTGCCTCCTAGACCAATCCCTACATTTTATGAGCCATTGGGAGTGCCAACACCAACCTCCTTCAGTTGTTGGTAACTAGTTAAGCTTAGTTATGCTTCAATTACATTCAGTTAGATATCCTCCAGTTCACTTAGCACCAGTTATGCATGGTTGCATGTGGGAAGGCGTCAGTTCTCACATACTTCTCACCTATCACTGCAGTTAGACCAGTTTGATTGATTGTAACTGATTGAGAGACTGGATTAGACATATGGAGTTAGCCAGTTGAACTCCGATAGTGATTTAGACACTTTTAGTTAGCCATGCTGTTAGATTCAGTTAGTGAATTTAAATTCATCCCTAATGATTCGAATTCCTCCTTATGTAACACCATTGTAACACCGGATACTGTAATGAATTTTACACTGTAATTATCTGAGCAATACTTCTCTGTTTCTTGTGAGATTTGTTTTGTTTAGTGTATTATTCATTCCTTTTCACTGCATAATAATTAAGAATTTGATTGCACTCATTGCCTGAAGATCTAATGGCACAATGATTCTAATATTGTATCAGAGCCATCTCATGCAAGCTTCAAGTCTGTCTACTCTCCATTGTACACTAGAAGCAGTTGGGTTTCCACATAAGTCCCGCAAAGATTGCCTTGCTTCCTTTGAATTTATTCAGAACAATGATTCTAATATGGTATCAGAGCCATCTCAGGAAAGCTTCAAGTTTGTCTACTCTCCATTGTACACCAGAAGCAACTAGGTTTCCACAGAAGTTCCGCAAAGATTTCCTTGCTTCCTCTGAATTTATTCAAAGTGGCGGTGCGGGCGTGATGGACCCTGAGAAAGTGTACTTGTCGAGAGGGAAGGGTTGATTCTAACATAGTGTGAATGGTTTTGGTTTTGCAGTGATTTTTCCACAGGTACTATGTAGCTTGATTGAAGATATTGTCCGATTAGTAGGAGAATTATGGATTTTCAACCTTCTACACCTCAGATCCTAACACCCTTCAATTATGTTGATTGGAGGGCAGATATGCAAGTTTCCTTGCGCAACAAGGGCTTCTTTAGGATAATACTAGGATGGGAGGCTGAGCCCCATCATCGAACTGAGAAAAACAAGTTTTGATTGAAGATATTGTCTGATCAGCAGGAGAATTATGGATTCTCAACCTTCTACACCTTGAATCCTAACACCCTTCAATTATGTTGATTGGAGGGCAGATATGCAAGTTTCCTTGTGCAACAAGGGCTTCTTCAGGATAATACTAGGATAGGAGGTTGAGCCTCATCATTCAACTGAGAAAAACAATTTTTGAATCGCTTAGATGAAGCTTTTGGTTATCTATGTACTCATATTTCTAGAGATCTCCTCTTTAACCTTGAAGGTTTGAGGACTCCCAAAGAAGGTTGGGAGAAGCTTGAAGTCTTGTTTGGCAAGCATGATGAGCTTTGGGGACATATTTTGGAAAACGAGTTGATAGCCTTGCATCCAAGCAGTTTCGAGACCATACAACAATTCTTTACCAAATTCAAGTCTCTTGTACTTCAATGCAAACAGTGCGGAATAGAAAGAAAGGAGGAGCATCATGTGCTCTCTATACTGAGGAAACTAGGTACTGAGTATTCTGTATTTGTCTCAATCTTCCATTCTGAAAGAGCTTCTATTCCCAATTGGAAGATGCCCTCACTTAATTCCTTTGCTGAGTCCTTAATACAAGAGCAAGAGAAGTTGGTCTAGATGGGAGTCACCCAGACTTTGAAAGATCAAGCTCTCCTAGTGACAGACTCTACCAAAGCACAAGCTAAAGGGATACCTAAGGGGAAGGAGAAAAAGTTTGAAAAGAAAAAGTGTCCCTATTGTATGAAGTGTTTTCATCCAGAAGACTCGTGCATGAAGAAGACCCTCAACCAGTTGAAAGCTCTCTGTGTGCAGAACAATATTTCCCTTCTACAAGGTCCTGAGATTTCTGATGATGGAGAGCAGACTGAAGAACATGAGAGATGCCATGCCTTGCATGCAGGCTTCACTCCGTCGAAGGCTTACTTGATAGATTTTGGAGCATCCAACCACATGGTTGTCTCCAGGGAATCCTTCATCACTTCCACTCTATTAGGAGGACCTAACAGTCATATGGGAGATGACTCTAAAATTCCAGCTGTTGAGAAAGGTTCAGATAAAATCCAGCATGCAGAGTTCAAGAATAGACTCTATGTGCCCTCTCCTACAATAAAGCAAATTGTTGAAGATGAAGAAGAAGCATAATCTTCCACGAAGTCTATTCGAATTGAAGAAAGTCTCCTTGGAGTGACTCATTCTCCTGTTGCTCCGGAAGTTTATGAGATCTCTGATATCTCATCTTCTCACATGGCTGATCCAAAAGAAGACATTCAAATCTATGTTTTTGAAGAAAAACTCTCCTTCCATTCTTTGCAAAAATTCTCCAGTGATTCTTCTATTTTAAATTATGTGCATAGTTTACCTGTGATTGTTTCAGAAAATGAAGATGAATTTGATTTCTCTATCTCTAATGATGTTGCTGGTGTGCAGATAAGTAATCCCATTGATATTTTGGAAATAATATCAGATGTAGGAGTGATCCATTCACTCTCATTGATTTAGAGCTTCGAGTAAATTCCTACATGATTGCATGCACCACTTTTCAGAATTTTGAAGGAGAAAATTGTGCATCTACCATCTCGGTGGAGCACACTTTTGGATCTCATATGATCTTATTTTGATATGATATGATATTATTTGGTTCAATTTTTAAGTTCCAAGAGCCTTTAGTCATGCTTGTAGCTGGTTTCACCAATTTTGGTGTGACAAATCAAGTACCGCAAGTCTTCTTCAAACTTGCTACTGGGGGTTTGATGTTAGTTTCCTCATATGAGTTTGCTGATATTATATTTTGTGAATCATTGGTTATTTCTGAAGATATATCAGATTATGAAGCTCAAGCATTCGCTCTCCACAGTCCCATGGCTGCTCTACCTATCTATTTGATCACATGCTCATCTCCTCACAAAACTAGTAAAGATGGTGACATTCTTGATTCGTCTGGACACTTGCTATTAACACTTGGGGATGATTTTACCTCACATGGTTCGATGTTCAAGGTTGCAATATATCAGTTGCTTGGGTGTTCCTCACATGGTTCAAATTCTCAAGCACTTTTGCTCTCTTATCAATTGATTTCAGTTGCTCTACATGGGTCCAATTTTCATCAAGCAGTTGTCTATATTTTTGATTCAGTTGAGCATATTATTCTTCTTCGAAAGAGGAAAATTCCTTCAGACATAGCCATTAGTTTGGAGAGGTTCACATGCACAGCTTCAGGATGCTGCTGCATAGAACCATACTGCTCCATATAAATGCAAATTCTCTGCAGAGTTTCTACAAGTTATTTTCTAAGGAGGAAACTTCTTTTCTTCTAAAAATAGCTTGTATTTTCCTGTTCTTGCTTATCTTGAGGGGGGGGTTTTCCCATGAGGTTTTCCTTTATCTCCTCGGTTTATTAAGCAACTTTTTTTTATCTTTTAGATTCTATATGGGTGACCTTTGGCCTTGTTGCCAGGGCCCACAGTTGTCCAAGTTAGGATTCAGGGGGGGGGTGTTAGGATTTATAATCCTCCCACTGTCCAAACTGTCTATTAGATTATATTTGCCTAACTTAGGAGTCATTTAATTATCATTGGGTCCACTAGTACCATTGGGTCCACTTCGCCTAATGGGTCACATGTACTAGTCACTAGAGTGTGGGGAACGTCGATAGAGGTTAACTGAGACCAACTGCACTTGCATGCATCAGTTTAGGCACCTCCTAGACCAATCCCTACATTTTAGGAGCCACTAGGAGTGCCGACACCAACCTTGTTCAGTTGTTGGCAGCTGTTAACTAGTTATGCTTAGTTATGCTTCAGTTATATTCAGTTAGATATCCTCCAGTTCGGTTAGTGCTAGTTTTGCATGGCTGCATGTGGGAAGGCGACAGTTCTCACCTACTTCTCACCTACCACTGCAGTTAGACTGGTTTGATTGATTGTAACCGATTGAGAGACTGGATTAGACATCTGGAGTTAGCTAGTTGAACTCCGATAGTGATTTAGACACCTTTAGTTAGCCATGCAGTTAGATTGAGTTAGTGAATTCGAATTCATCCATGATGATTCGAATTCCTCCTTATGTAACAACATTGTAACACCAGACACTGTAATGAAGTTTATACTGTAATTATCTGAGCAATACTTATATGTTTCCCGTGAGATTTGTTTTGTTCAGTGTGTATTATTCATTCCTTTTCACTGCATAATAATTAAGAATCTGATTGCACTCATTGTGTGAAGATCTAATGGCACAATAATTCTAATATGTGGAGCCTTTGGGTGACTAAATTCTCCACACACTTGCCATGATTTTCATCCAAATTTGAATCCATGGGGAATGTAACATTATTGGAAGATGATGTGGTGTCAAATAACATATCATGAACTAAGGAATTTGAATTAGTAAATGAGAGTAACTGTCATGGAAGAGGAAGAGATTAGAAGACAATGTGTGCCACTTGGGAGGAGATTCCATGCATTCTATGACAAAAAATGATGAAAGTTTCTGTGATAAGTATGACAAATTCAAACATGATTGTAGACCTATGACAAATATGACATGACAGGGCTAAAAATAGCCACCAAGACGACACATTTGGGAGTTAGAGGCAACCATTCGAATTGGGGAAAGAATTGGAGCATGAAGAGGAAGACAAGTGTCATAGGGGTTACTAAACTACTAAGATGAGTTGGAGGAAGCCCATGGAGGGAAATTCGACCTTAGGAGGCCTCATGGAGTTAATAAAAGGATGCCATGAGAAAGGATAATGGATTTTGATCATTTGTTAATTGGCCTTTGGCATTTTAGAGAGATTTTGCTTGTCCATTGCATGGTGAGTGTTCACTTTCCTTGCTACTGAATCAATTTTGAGGGAGTTGGATTCATTTCCAAATTGGTTGATGGAGTGGTCATTCAAACCTCTCATTTGGAGTTGAATGAAGTGTTTTAGTTGCAGGTTAGACGCTCATACAATTCAAGACTTCTCTATCTTCCCCTTCTCTTATTCCTTCTCCATTCCCCCACACTGTCATGTTGATGGCACACTTGTTGGAGTGGTGCTTGCACTTTGTTGAGTATATTTGATGCCCAAGCTTGCGTATATGATGTATGGATTTGTACTCTTATGTCCATATGCTTTGTAAGTCGAAATATCAAAAATTCATGTATGAAAGGTTTGCATTCCCATTCTCTTGAATGACTAGTTTTCATGTATTTGACTTCCATTTTAAAAGAATTGTATATCATATTTGTCCAAAGACTTTTCTCTGAGTTTGATGATGATGGGGAAACTATAAATGATGTATGACTATAATTTCATGACCATATACTCTATAGCTCTAAATCCAATAAACTCCAGTGTGAAAGGCTTGCATTTCCATGCTCTTGAATGACTAGTTTCCATGTATTTGGCTTCCACTTTGAAAGAGTTATATATCATATTTGTATGAAGGAATTTCTCTAATGTTTAATGATATTGGGGAATCCATTGGAATGCTATTTATGGTCTTTATATGTCATGCCATTATCTAAACCATTCAATCTATTTTTAATGAGTCAAAATCAAGCTATTAATACCATTTCCCCTTAAACAAATTCATTGAAAGTTATCATATGGATGTTGTGCCTTATAAATAGTTTGAAAAGATTAATAACCATGAATAATGACAGACATTGATGTCTGATATGCATCCCCATACTCTGTTTTGAAAATTGGAGAGCCAAAAGTGTCATCTACCCTTGGGGATTTTAACATCAATTTTCCTAGTGTTTTTGTCCTTTTTCCCTAGGGTCAAAAGCAAGTTGCAAAAGCATATTGAAAGTGTATGAACATTCATAATATGAATTAGGATGTCCCAATACCCCTCAAGCTCTTTCATACCGAATTTGAGGTCATTTGGGTGCATTTGGATCAACTTGCATTTCATTAGTCTAAAGCTAGAAATTGGCCAAATAGTGCAAACTTGAATATCATGTCAAAATGAGTTTTCTGATTCGACCATTGAGTTTCCGAGGCTTGTTAGGATGTTTTAAATCCCATAGGGTCCTACCATAATAAATTTGGAAAGGCCCGTTGGTGTTTAGATCGCAATCTAGAAAGACTAGTTAAGCTTGAATTTGCCCAACTTGTAATTTTCCCCAAAATTCCAAGTAGGGACACTACAACAAACCTGTCATGAGACTCCCATCTAAATTGTTACCTACTTACAAAATGGTGTGGAGAAAAATTAAAAATAAGATGTCAATCTTCTTGTTATATCAACATAAGGAAAGGACATCGAGGATTTACATTTTCAAGATTGTTATGGTTGCCACTTTGGCTGTATATTGAACATGTATTGTTGGAATGTAGTTATAAGTGGGGAATGCATAACCCTTAACGATTCTAAACTCTATTTAATATTGTTGTCATTTTAAATAATTAAACTCCTTGAATTTTCCTTTAGTGAGGAATGCCATACGAGAGGAAAGGGAGCTCATAATAATGGATAGGGTAAGTTGTGATAGATATCAACTCTATGTAACCATAGTGCTAGACTTGTTTATGTTGCCATGGTTATCCTATAAACATTGTTGACAATGTATTTTTCCGCTTTTCGTGGGCATGATTTCCAATGTAAACCCACTAGCCAAGAACTTTATTGTAACCATGTTTGAACCATTGATTTAACCTCAGACTCGGACTAGGACTAGGACTTGGATGAGGATAAAATCAGACTCGAACTTGGACTCAAACTCGGAATCAGACTCAACGATGACTTTGGACCGGTTTGAACTTTTTGACTCGGTTTACTAAAAAAATACATAAATACTAAAATTTCAGTGGAAGAAATATTTTTAAAATTCCAAACAATTAGAGACAAAATATGTGAGGTCTGCTAATGTATATATTATGTAAGGGTGAATATATCAAATTGGCATTGAGTGCAATACATACGTAAAACAAATACATAACTAACAAAGATTTAAATGGCCTCTAGAATCCCAAACACAACATGTTACAAGCTTACAAGGTACTAGCCTACTACATATCACTGATCAACATGATCAATCATGAAACCTATGACCATGTAGTTGGAAATGAGATCCTTGGCATGAGCTATAGGACCACCATTTGGCATGTCTATTTTTTAATAGGTCTATATTTCAAAGGTGGCATGTAGTCGAAGAGTAGGGTTACATTTGGCTTATTTTGACGGTTTAGTAGACTTGTCTCTAGTTTGGTGTAGTTTAGTTAATTGGAATTCTAAAAATGACTAACTATTGAATTTTGGATGGGATGTGGAATTCTGTTTTCATCATATGAGGTCTGATGAGGTTGGAATCCCTCTCAAACATCTTGAAACAATTAATGATAGTATAAAACATTTAAGTAAAAGAGTAGAAAGGGAAATATAAGGAAATGAAAACTTTTACTTTAAGAATTTTATATTGTCATTCTAGGTTAGCTTTTGTCACTGTCAAGCAAGTTTTTTTATAAGGATCCATATCGTCTTTTCCTTCCACGTCTGCTCCCTGGTTGAACCCACATCAACTTGATCGCATTATGTTGGACTTGTTTGTTTTGATTTGTAATACCCCGGTTTTGATCCCAAGGGGGAGGGGAATGTGTGCCCTGGTTTTGACCCCATGGTATTGAAATTGTACATAATGTATATATTGTATTCAGATCATGGCATGGAGCTCAAGGCCAAGGCCCTGCCATTGATCTGGTGTTTTGTATAGGTGATCAAGGTTGATGCCTATGGTGATAGTGCTAACACAACATATTTTGAATATCATGTAAATACATAATTTAATAAAATACCACAGCTAGCTATGGGACTGCAATGTGAAATAGATGGGGGCATGATTCCACAAGAGATAGGGAGGGGATTTAGTCAAACCCACTGAGCCAATAGGGCGTGACGAGATGTCAATGGGGAAACCCTTGAACCCTCAGCTACCTTTTTGTTCTCTGTCCTTAATCATCAATTTCTTCAAGAAGTTAGCTAAGGCAGTTAATGCCTTGGGCAGAGCAAGGCATGGCAGTCTGATTGCTTGTCTGAGAAAGCCTGCAGTCTAGGAAGCCGCGATCTTTCTTTTGACGCAAGGAAGCACGAGATGCGTGCCAATCTGTCTTTCCTCAGTTGGGGGGAAAGGTTTTGTTATTCCTCAGCGTCGTGGTTGTTCATTAGTCCCAACCATTCTACCATTCTATCATTCTAGACCATTTGATCATTCTGATCAGTTTGTTCATGTGCGTTGTTGGTGGTTCACTACCCTGAGTTGTGGAAGAAGGGTTCCACGGTGTTTTTCTTGAGTGATTATGTAGTGGAAATCTCTCGATTTTATGAGAGTGTGGTCCTCTGTGGTTTCCCGATTTCCCCAAAGACGCGTAGTGTGGTGGTTCGACCATCCTGGGTCGTGGAAGTGTGGTTCCACATTGTTTGTCTAAGTGACATTATGGCATGAGACCTTGTTTTCTTTGTGTTACAGAGTGGAGCCTGTGTGGCTGTGTTTTCTTGTGGATTGCTGTGATGTGAATCCCTGTTTTGGTCTGAAAGACTTAGGAGTGGAGGAGGCCCAAAATTGGCTGATAACCCTAGTGAAGAGAGGAACCTCACAGAGAGATAAAAAGGGGTTGGCAAATCCTTTAATGCACACCTTGAAGAGCATTGGAAGGGAAGGTATGGCCCGAGGGAACTGTGTAGCAGTAAATGGAATGCTTCTATGTGTTGGGTGTGTAGGTATTGTGAAGTGCCAAGCTGGATAGATCTGGTGTAGGTTTCCATAGCTCTGTGGTTGAGCTCGCTAGCTAGCAATTCTACCTTTCCTTTGTCTTAACAACATGAGAAGCCCAACTATAGGTTGGTTTGGCTGTGTCTTGTTGTGTGTTTGGCCTTGTGTGTAATCCTTGGATGGATGGTCTGAGAAACACAACTGTAGGTTGGTTTTACTATGTTTTGATGTGTGCTGGCTATGTGTGAGCCTGTTGTTCCATAGTTCCTTGTGGAAATCATGCCCAACTCGAGGGTGGCAGTGTGTTGAGAGATTAATGAACACACTGACCTATGGTTGGGTGGAATGTTGCAATGACATATCTAGTTGCGTGACAACTTAATCATCAAGATACGTATCTCTGTTATTTTTTTTATTCCATGTATTTTATTATGAGTTATTATGATCATGTTGAATGCTTATTGATGGTTAAGTAGAAGTTTACTTCTGTTATGTTTTCCTGCATTTTACTTCTGTACATGTCTCGTGTTTTTGCAATGCATTTTCCTAAGTTCATGGAGGCTGGAATCTTATTACAGAGTCAGGAGGCAATTGACTTAGTGTTTCCGCCCCTTGGAATCCGCCTGCGGAAGGCGGAAACCGAAAAAGAGAAAGTTGAACAGGGTATAATTGTTGTGTTTTCGCACCCTAGGATCCCCCTACGGAAGGCAGAAGGCGGGAAGGGTAATTGAAAATAAGACAGAAAGTGTGTTTTCCGATTTCCAAAGTCCGAGGTCGCAAAGTAGAAGTCAGAAGTGTAGAAAAGGCTAAAGTTGTTTGTTGTTTTCCGATTTCCAAGTTCCACAGTGGAAGGCGGAAGGCAGAAAGTGGATAAAGGATTTCCGCCTTTTGTTGTTTTTCTGATTTTTGAGTTCCGCAGCGGAAGGCGAAAGGCGGAAAGTGGAAAAAGGATGCCGTCGCTTGTTATGTTTCCGATTTCTGAGGTCGAAAAGGCAGAAAGTGGAAGTGCAGAAGTAGGAAGAGTCGTTGAGTATTCCCATCGCACATTATGTTTCCGATTTCCGATTTTTGAGGTTGGAAAGGCGGAAAGCAGAAGTGTGGAAGGCAGAAGGTGGAAAAGCCGTTAAGTATTTTTGTTGCACATTATGTTTCCGATTCCTGATTTCTGAGTTCTTAAAGGTGAAAAGCGGAAGTGCGGAAGGCGGAAGGCGAAAGAGCCATTGAGTGTTTCCGTCGCACATTATGTTTTCGATTTCCAATTTTTGAGGCCGGAAAGGAGGAAAGTGGAAGTACATAAGGCATAAGGCGAAAGAGCCATTGAGTGTTTTTGTCGCCCATTATGTTTTCGATTTACGATTTTTGAGGTTGGAAGGGTAGAATTCAGAAGTGCGGAAGTTTGAAAATTCACTTCGTTGATCCTTAGTTTCCGACTCCCGAGTTCCAAGGTCGGAAAGGCAGAAGACGAAGTGCAAAAAGGACAGGTTCCATGCAGAAAAAGCGTTTTCGGTCACAGAAGGGATCTGTCAAGGGCAAAACAACTGTTATAGTGGTTTCTAAGCCTGAGAATGAAGGTTGAAGTGTGTGTTAACATCCATGCCCTATGTTTCAAATGAGAACAAGGGTTCTTGAAGCAAAGTTTTTAATTTATCCACATTATGGGGTATGGGGATGTTACAGATTGGTATCAGAGCTGCAGGCTGCAACATTGGGCCGAAATGGGACAGAATGAGTAGTTGACAGAGATAAAAACATCCTCTGATACCAACATTGTAGTACACTACAGATTGGTATCAAAGCTAATGGTTGCAACATTGGGCATGGATGGGCTAGGTGACAGTAAGTAAATGGTTTTAATTTTGAAATTGCTATGTAGCTAACAAATGATGTTGTTAACACATTTTGCAGTCATAGTGCAGATTGAAAAAGTGGGTTGTTGGCTCAGCCATGAGAACCTACGGCATGAATGATGTACATGATCCCTATGAGCACGAGGAAGATGCTATGGGGGAAAACATCCGAGTTGGAATGCCAATACAGAGTCTAATGAAAGGATATTTCAAGATACTCCCCCAGATTTTGCAGCCACCTTGAGAAGCCTAAGGGTGGAGATGCAAAGATACAGAGAAGATAATGACAAAATGATTAAAGCTCAGGAAGAGCAGAATCAGCTGAATGCATCCATGTTGCAGAGTTTGATAGACATTCAAAGAAGGATAAACTCTAAACATCGGACAACAAATCCTGAAGGAAGTAGGAGCGGTGCTAGAAGAAGAAAGAGGTCTTCTAGTGGATCATTTGAAGGACCCACTGAGGGTTCAAGTTCTTCTTCTCACAGGAATAAGAAAAAGAGGCGCTACCAGAACCGTTCGCGTGACGAATTCAAGAAGGCTAAGTCTCCTACCTTTGATGGTGAGGTAAAGAATGGTCAAGAAGCTGAAGCTTGGATTCTTGGGATTATAAAATATTTCCAAGTCCAAGGCTACTCTAGAAATATGAAGGCTAAAGCAACCATCTTCAATTTGACAGGAAGAGCATCCATATGGTGGGAGCACTTCAGGAAAGTGAGGAAGATCAGTGAAAGGAATATTGTGTGGAAGCAGTTCCAGAAGTTTTTCAGGAAGAAGTACCTCTCTGACAGGTACTATGATGATAAGATCAAGGAGTTCCATGAGCTGAGATTGGTACAGCTGACCATGGAAGGGTATGCAAATAAGTTCTTGGAATTGTTGAGGTATGTCAGGTACATCAGGTATGATAAAGTAAAAATCCACCGTTTTCCGAGTGGGCTACCTCAGTATTACAAAGACAAGATTGAGTTTGATGAACCTCGAACTCTAGAAAAGGCTATTAGGAAGGCCAAGTATTGCTATGATCAGAACAAAGGAACACCTGATTACCATAAGGCATGGAAGGACAAAAGAAATGAATCGTTTCACCAAAGGAAGAAAGGTTTCAAACCCTCTAACTTCCGAAATCAACAGAGGAAACCATCACAAGCTGGAAACAAGCCAACTGGAGTGATGAGAGACAGGCCAAGAGATCCCACGGATCCAAGAAAGCCATTCCAATGTTGGAAATGTGGAGGACCCCACCTGCGTAGGAACTATCTGCAGCAGAATGGGAATGCAAGGAAAGTCCAAAACATCCAAGAAGCAGAAACTGTGGGTGAAGTGGTAAGGACTGTCCCTATATTTTATATAGCGCTAGAGGATTTCCAGGCACATCATCAATCAATTGTGGTTGAAGTTGCAGGTAAGATTGCTGAGCAATCTGTTTCTGTTTTGATTAACCCTGGATCTACTCATAGTTATATTACTTCTAGAGTAGTGGAGATTTGTGCTTTTAAGAAATTAAAGCATAGCAAATCATGTAGTTCATCTAGCCACTGGGACTAAGAGAAAATTTAGTGAAGTGGTAGAAAAATGTCCATTGGTTATGGATGGATTGGTCACTTATGTAGATTTGAATGTTCTACCACTTGGTTCCTATGATATTCTCATTAGAATGGATTGGTTGGAAGCACATAGAGTAAAACTTTATTTTTACAATAATACTTTTGAGTGCATAGATGAAGAAGGCAGCTTAAGGGTTGTAAGAGGCATTCCAAAGGTGATTTCTGTTAGGAAGATTTCAGCCATGTAGTTGAAGAGGTTATGTAGGAAATGTTACAGATTGTATGCATCTCATGTGTTGGAGGCAATAGAAAATGAAACTCCTAGGTTGGAGGACTTTCATGTATTGCATGAATTCAGGGATGTCTTTCCTGATGAGATTCCGGGACTTCCTCTAGAGAGGGACATTGATTTCACCATTGAACTTGTGCCAGGAGCATCACCAGTGTCTAAAACACCCTACATGATGAGTACACCAGAATTGCTAGAGATGAAGATGTAGCTGCAAGAGTTGTTGGAAAAAAAGTATATCAAGCCGAGTGTGTCTCCTTAGGGAGCACCAGTTCTGTTTGCGAAGAAGAAATATGGTACACTCAAGTTGTGTATTGATTACAGACAACTGAACAAAGTCACTGTGAAGAATACATACCCTTTACCTCGAATTGATGACCTCTTTGATCAAATGAGAGGAGCAAAGGTGTTTTCCAAGATTGATTTGAGGTCTGGTTACCATCAGGTAAGAATCAAGGATGAAGATATTTATAAGACAACCTTCAGAACAAGGTATGGGCATTATGAGTTTGTAGTGATACCATTTGGTCTCACAAATGCACCAACTACATTTTTTTGTCTCGTGAATAGTGTCTTCAGCAGGTATTTGGACAATTTTATTCTTGTTTTCCTGGATGACAATCTTATTTATTCTAAGAATGATGAAGAACATTTGAGATTGACTTTGAAATTGCTAAGGGAGCATAAATTGTATGCAAAGTCGAGTAAAAGTGACTTCTATAAAGATAGAATTCACTATTTGGGTCACATTATCTCAAATGAGGGAATATCTGTAGACCCTGAAAAGATTGAATCCATTATGAATTGGCCTACTCCAAGATGCGTGACAAATGTGAGGTCTTTTATGGGACTTGCAGGATACTATAGGAGATTCATTGAAGTATTCTCCAAGGTTGCACATTTAATCACTTCTTTGCGAAAGAAGGGGATAAAGTTTGAATGGACACCAAGGTGTGAAGAAAGCTTCCAGCAGTTGAAGAATCTTCTCACAAGTGCACCAGTCTTGAAGACTGCAGACCCAGAAAAAGAATTTGTGGTGTGTACTGATGCATGTGGTCAAGGACTTGGAGTAGTTCTTATGCAAGACAACCACACGGTATGTTACGAGTCAAAAAAGTTGAAGGATAATGAGAATAACTATGCCACTCATGATTTAGAACTTGCATCCATAGTACATGCTCTCAATATGTGGAGGCATTACTTAATGGGGAGAAAATTTGAGTAAAGGAAAGGCCATTGTGGTCTGAAATATTTGTTTGTTCATCCTACTCTAAATGCTAGGAAAGCTAGATGGCTGGAGTTTTTATGTGAGTTTGATATTGAGACCAAACACATAAAAAGAAAAGAAAATAAAGTGCCTGATGCACTCAGCAGGAAGGTGCATGAAATGCACTTGGCATCTCTTAGTATTTTCCAATAAGATTTGAGACAACAGATTGTTAATCATGTTGTTGAAGATGAGATGTATGTGCAGGTAAAAGACAAATTGCAGCAACAAAGTCTTGAGAAGAGGTATGAGGGATATAAATTGGAAGAAGATGGAATTCTTACTTATAAAAACAAAATTTATATTCCAAGTGTAGTGGACTTGAGGAGAATTGTTATGGATGAGATCCATCAAGCTCCATATTTTGGTCACTCAGGATACCATAAGACAATTGCTACAACCAGAAAGTAGTATTTTTGGCCAGGAATGAAGGAGGACATTGCCGAGTATATTTCTAGGTGCATGAAATGTCAATAGGTGATGGTTGAGTATCAACACCTAGCAGGTTTGTTGCAGCCTTTTCCAGTTCCAGAATGGAAATGGGAATTTGTTTCCATGGATTTCATTACAGGATTGCCAATGACTTGGAGACAACATGATTGCATCATGGTTGTGGTGGACAAGTTAATAAAGGAAACACATTTTATACCGGTCAAGCCCACTTATAAGACTAATGCCATTGCAAAAATATTCATGAAGGAGATTTTTCAGATTGCATGGATTGCCTAGGGAAATAGTCTTTGACATGGATCCTAAGTTCACTTCCAATTTTTGGAAGGGTCTGTTTGCAGATTTGGGTACCAAGTTGAACTTCAACATTGCCTACCATCCTCAGACTGATGGACAGACATAGAGAGTGAATCGAGTGCTTGAATACCTGCTTCACATCTATGTGATGGACAAACCATCCAAGTGGGAGGATTATATACATTTGGTAGAGTTTGCATATAACAATGGACAACAAGCATCATTGGGGATGAGTCCATATGAAGCTTTGTATGGAAGAAGGTGTAGGACACCAGTGACTTGGGATAATCCAATGAACATGATTGTGCTTGGTCCAGAATTACTCAAGGAAATGGAGTAAGAAGTTGCAAAGATCAAGTAGAATCTAAAAGCAACCCAGGACAAATAGAAAAGCTATGCAGCCAAGCATAGAGTGCATAGAGATTTCAGTGTTGGGGATCATTCTTACCTCAGAGTGAGGGCAAGGAAGAGTTCCTTGAAGCTTGGAAGTTGTGCCAAGTTTTCACCTAGATATTGTGGGCCGTTTGAAGTGCTTGAAAGAATATGACCAGTTGCATATAGAATTGCATTGCGTGCTAGAACTAGAGCTCATAATGTTTTTCATGTTTCTTTGCTTAAGAAATATATGCATGACCCTAACCATGTGATTGGTTGGGATGTGATCCAGGTGGAACCCGAGGGAGAGTTCCAAACTGAGCCATTGCACATCCTCAACAGGAAGGTCACCATGATATGGAATTGAGCCATAAGATAGGTAAAGGTGCAATGGGAGCACTACGGTCATGAGGAGGCTATTTGGGAGCTAGAGGATGCCATGCGATTGGCACATCCATTTTTGTTCAATTCTGCAAAGCACTGAGGTAGTTCCAATGTAGCATTTTTGTTCAATTTTGTAAAGCACTAAGGACAATGTTGTTGTAAGGGGGAGGGGAATATAATACCCTGGTTTTGACCCCAAAGGGGATGGGAATGTGTGCCTTAGTTTTGACCCCATGGTATTGAAATTGTAAATGATGTATATATTATATTCAGATCATGGCATGGAGCTCAAGGCCAAGGGCCTGCCATTGATCTGGTGTTTTGTATAGGTGATCAAGGTTGATGCCTATGGTGATAGTGCTAAGTCAAGCACACCATATTTTGAATATCATGTAAATAAACAATTTAATAAAATACCCCAACTAGCTATGGGATTGCAACATGAAAGAGATGGGGCATGATTTCATAAGGGATAGGGTGGGGAGCTATTCAAACCCATTGAGTTAATAGGGCATGACTAGATGTCAATGGGGAAACCCATGAACCCTCAACTACCTTTTTGTCCTCTATCCTCAATCATCAATTTATTCCAGAAGTTGGTTGAGGCAGTTAATGCCTGGTAGTCTGATTACTTCTCTGAGCAAGCCTGCAAGTCTGCAGTCTAGGAAGCCGCGATCTTGCTTCTGACGCAAGGAAGCACGTGATGCGTGCCGATACATCTTTCCTCAGTTGGGGGGGGGGGGGGNTCATGCACATTGTTGGTGGTTCACTACCCTGAGTCGCAGAAGAAGGGTTCCACAGTGTTTTTCCTGAGTGATTGGGTAGTGGATATCTCTCTATTTTATGAGAGTGTGGTCCTCCGTGGTTTCCTGATTTCCCTGGAGACACACAGTGTGGTGGTTTGACCTTCCTCGTTCGCGAAAGTGTGGTTCCGTAGTGTTTGTCTGAGTGACATTATGGCATGAGACCCTGTTTCTCTGTGCTACAGAGTGGAGTCTGTGTGGTTGTGTTTTCTTGTGGATTGCTATGATGTGCATCCCTGTTTTGGTTTGAAAGACTTAGGAGTGGAGGAGGCCCAGAATTGGATGATTACCCTAGTGAAGAGAGGAACCTCACAGATAGAACAAGAGGGGTTAAAAGATCCTTTAATGCACACCCTGAAGAGCACTGGAAGAGAAGGTATGGCTCGAGGGAACTGTATAGCAGTGAAGGGAATACTTCCTTGTGTTGCGTGTGTAGGTTTTGTGAAGTGCCAAGATGGATAGATTTGGTGTAGGTGTCCATAGGTCTGTGGTGGTGCTCACCAGCTAGCAATTCTACCTTTCCATTGCCTTAGCAGCCTGAGAAACCCAACTATAGGTTGGTTTGGCTGTGTCTTGTTGTGTATTTGGCCTTGTGTGTAATCCTTAGCTGGATGGTCTGAGAAACCCAACTGGAGGTTGGTTTGACTGTGTTTTGATGTGTGATGGCTATGTGTGATCCTGTTGTTCCCTAGTTCCTTGTGGAAATCATGCCTAGCTCGGGGGTGGCAGTGTGTTGAGAGATTAATGAACACATTGGCCTATGGTTGGGTGGAACGTTGTAGTGACATAGCTAGTTGCATGACAACTTAATCATCAAGATACGTATCTATGTTGTGCTTGTTTATGCCATGTATTTTCTTATGAGTTATTATGGTCATGTTGAATGCTTATTGATGGTTAAATAGAAGTTTAATTCTCTTATGTTTTCCTGCATTTTACTTCTGTCCATGCCTTTTGTTTTTGCAATGCATTTACTTAAGTTCACGGAGGCTAGAATCCTGTAACAAAGTTAGGAGGAAGCCGACTTAGTGTTTTTGCACCTTGGAATCCGTCTTCGGAAGGCGGAAACTTGAAAAGAGAAAGTTGAACAGGGAAGAATTGTTGTGTTTCTACACCCCAGGATCTGCCTGCAGAAGGAGGAAGGAAGAAAGGGCAGTTTAAAACAAGGTAGAAGTGTGTTTTTCGATTTCCGGAGTCCGAGGTCGGAAAGAACAAGTTGAAAGTGTAGAAAAGGATAAGGTTGTTTGTTTTTTTCCGATTTACGAGTTCCGCAGCGGAAGGCAAAAGTCGGAAGGCGGAAAGTGGATAAAGGATTTTTGCCTTTTGTTGTTTTTCTGATTTCCGAGTTTTGCAACGGAAGGTGGAAAGTGGATAAAGGATTCCACCATTTGTTATGTTTCCTATTTCCGACTTCTGAGGTCGGAAAGGCGGAAAATGGAAGTGCGGAAGAGCCGTTAAGTATTTTCATCGCACATTATGTTTGCAATTTCTGATTTTCGAGGTTGAAAATGCGGAAGGTGGAAGAGCCGTTATGTATTTCTGTCACACATTATGTTTCCAATTCCTGATTTACGAGTTCGGAAAGGAGGAAAGCAGAAGTGCGGAAGGCGCAAGGAATAATAGACATTAAGTGTTTCTGTCACACATTATGTTTCCGATTTTCGATTTCCGAGGCCGAAAAGGAGGAAAGCGGAAGTGCGGAAGGCGGAAGGAGGAAGAGCCATTGAGTGTTTCCATCGCTCATTATGTTTCTGATTTCCAATTTTCGAGATCAAAAGGGCAGAAAGCGGAAGTGCAGAAGGAGGGAGGGAGAAGGCTGACAATTCACTTCGTCGAGCCTTTGAGTTTTTGATTCCTGAGTTCTGACTTCAGAAAGGTGGAAGGTGAAGTGTGGAAAGGACAAATTCAGTGCTGAAAATGTGTTTCCGATCGTAGAAGGGATCTGTCAAGGGCAGAACAACTGTTACAATGGTTTCTAAGCCCAAGAATGAAGGTTGAAGTGTGTGTTAACATCCATGCCCTGTGTTTCAAAGGAGAACAAGGGTTCTTGAAGAAAAGTTTTTAATTTATCTGCATTATGGGGTATGGGGACATTACATGATTAGTTTGGTATCGAATCGACTAAGTTATACCTTGACCTAGCTGGTTTTCTACCAAACTGATCTATTGAGTCTCTTTAAGGACTGGTTTATAACCTAGGGGGTTTAAACATGGCTGAGTTCTAGTCCGATGTGATTGGTTTTTAAAACTATGGTTTGAACATATGCTTCTTCTTCAACCCTAGTTATATCACCTTGTATTTATACATGGTGATCCCCTACAGAGAAAAAAGGTGGGAGCTAAGAAATTGGACTCTAATCTATTCAGCCTGATATCTTTGTGAATTATCACTATTTGATTTCATGTCATGTGCATTACTTTCTAAGATATTTATGTTTTAGATTTCTTCATATTATTTTGTGTATTTTTTTAGTTAGCATGGTTAGCTGAGTTCAATGCTCAATTACTTGTTTTCCACTAATCTCTTTGTTAAAATTGTTGAGTATTTTTCGCAAAGTCAATGTTAGCATTACAAAGTTTATCCTTCACTTAAATCAATGCATTTCTACTTTAACTTAGCTAGCTATAGCCAAAACACATAAATAACATTGGTTTTGTTGTGGAAAGATGTTGCTCCTAGTTTCTTGTCTAAGCTATTAGTTTATGCATGGATGAGGGCGAGTGCATATGTTTTCCCATTTTGCTTAGCAACAACTCAGCATGCATGTTTATGTTTTTGGCTCTGGAGACTTGTTTCGAGTAATACATTTTCAAAAGTGCAGAGTAAACAACCATTGGCCTCAACGATCCATATCCTCTCTCTTTTATATATCTTCAAGAATCCAACACTAAGAATACCTTGGGTTTGACATCATTTTTGAACCATATACATAGGATTCCTCAAGGCTCAAATTACCATCTTCATCAATTTAGTGCTAACCTCTACTATATGCAATCATGTGCCACCGACAGAACTAATGACCCAATGAATGCACAAAACAAGACAAGATATGCTCTCCAAGCTTAATTAACCATTCCTAAACGATGTGTGTCATCAAAATGTTTTCATTGTGGCACCTCCTAGAATACAACTGTCGCCTTCCAGATTTTGGCCTTAATTTATTTCTTACATTCCAGCGGGATGCAGGGTTAACTACTTAGAATTGTTGGTTCATTAATCGACATGGGAAGTAGTGCATCTTTTGTAGGCCTATTGAGTACATTATCTATGTAGGCCCTAAATTCTTTGTATGTTAACTCTAGTACCCAAGTTATACCCATATGTTAGATGAAAAGGATCTCCCTTTGATTCTCAATGCTTCTCAATTCTGTGTGCTTTTCTACTCATGTTAATCCACAACTTTACGATGCACACTTGGTTGCTAAGTGAAACTACATTCTATCCAACAAAGCACTACACTCCCCTAAAAATGAAGTACTATTACCCCCTTGAGAATATCTACCCACCATTTTTCGACATACCCACAACTTTCACTAACAAAGTGACACTGCACCATGAAATTAGACCTCAAGCCCATCTAACCCTTACATAAATACTTGCATTTCCTATTATGCCAACCACTCTAAATCATATGCCTAATACTAGAGAGGTCCATTAATATTGTCTTGTAGCTTGTCCATTAATATTGTCTTGTAGCTTATTCACATGCTAGACTCCATTCAACTAACCTGTATCATGTTAGATAGTTAATCAATTTTCCTACTGCTTTTTTTGAGCTACTCATAATCACAACTATCACAACCTTGTGCACATTTTACACCATTCATAGTCACAACTATCAAAACCTTATGCACATTTTGTACCAAATCATTAGGCTCAGTCTTTGAACTCCAATCAAATTCAATGGGGTTCTAATTAAAAATGCCATGGTTGACCAAGGGTTCAATTGTTACAAACATATTGTTTGTAAATAAAAAATCATCTAATCCAACTAGGAGAGTGGAAGGAAATCCATTAAGATAAATATAATATATTGTAATATGAATAATATGGGTGATTGTTTGTAACAATAAAAATAATTTATAACCGGAATAACCAGTGCAAATAACGTAGTAATATGAATAATATGGGTGATTCTTTGTAACAATAAAAATAATTTATAACCGGAATAACCAGTGCAAATAACGTAGATGCTCCATGAATGGATAATATAATTAAATATATATTTTTGTTAAAAATATATGATGATTTACAATTACATTGACAGAGCTTATATAAGCCTTATCGTGCCTTTTCAAATGAAAGGGCACACCACTTTATTTTGTTATAATTAATTATTAATTATTAATGTATATTAATATTAATAATTAATATTGATATTTTATGTATATTTATATATATCTCATTATGTTATATAGTTTTTATATAACATGGTCGTCCCCTTAAGGGAAGCTTTGTCCTCAAAGCTTAGTGAAGACAATGCTTACACCTGATTTCTTGTTTGTAATGACATCTTCTTGATCTTTGTGTTAGTAACTGCAACACTCTTTGGAACAAAACGATATGAGTTGTGAATTCCCAAGAAAAATTGTCGCATCGTTTGTGAAGTTGTCCATCCGAGATCTATCTTCATTAGAGATGTTTGTTGATCGCTTTGTTGGATGGAATTTCTTGTTTTCTGCTTAGCTTGTTCGTTTTGTGTACTTTCTCTTATGAAATCATAACTCCTCCTTTTATGTTCATTTTGACCCCGTCGTTGGTCAAAATGATTTTTATAGTTTGGGTGTCGATAAGGAGTTTTTGTTCTTTGTTTTTTTACTAGAGTGGCTTCTTGGTCCTTAACTTGAATTTATTTTCTTGAAAGTCTGGAAGCTTCCTTCTGGATTTGCTCTAATTTGTTCTTTAATAGTGTTATTATTATGAATCTTTTAATAGTGTTATTATTCTTGATTAATATTTCTTAGGTGATGATTTTCTTTTTGCTTCTCTATAATTTTTCATTCGAATCCTTCATTAGAGTGTTCTGCCTTTCAACTATTTTTCAACTTCTTGATCCTTGTAACCAATGTTTTGTTATGGTTTTTTAGTTAAAATACTTCTTTAGTCTTGGTTGTTAATGTATTATTGATTTTTGTAATTTCCAACTTGTGTCCCTTTCTAATGCCATTGTATTTCTTTTGGAGTTCTTTCATCTGTTGTGGATGTTGACATATCTTGGATTTTCAACTTTCCAACTTTCTCTGGACTTTCGCAATTTCTTCATCCTTGTCGTTCATGAGCGCTTTCAAACATGCCAGTTCTTCTTTTGCATTACTATCGTCAACTTCTCTCTTGATACCTTGGTTTTGTGATTTTTGATTGAGACACTTTAATTCCTCAATCTGCGGGAACAAATATTCCATTTGTTTTTCTTGGTCAAAATATCTCGTGTTTGAAATCATTTTGAAGATTTTGTAAGTCAATTATAGTTTGTAGTTTTTTATTTTCATTTTGACAATGCACTAATTCATCTTCTAATTTTTTTATCTGAATATATGAACCATAATCTATGGTTACAACTGGACTTGTATTCTTATGAAAAATGTTAGATTTCCCTTTGATTAAGCTTCTTTGTCGACAATTTGGTCTTTGGATTTTTTGATGATAGATGGTATTCCATTGACTTGAATTATTTGGTGATAAATAATCTTTGATTTCTTGACTATAGCTTGGTCTTCCTTGGTTTGACTTCTTATTTGACTTGGTCTTCTTTCCCTTTGATGATGAGTAGACACTAAATGTGTAATAACCTTAATGCAGTTCCTTTTGAAAGGAAATATTCTCTGGACTCCGATTTCTTTGTTGTATGCCCCTTATTATATAATTAGCATTAATAGTTTTTAAATAATAATAATTGTGCTAATAATATATTGTTTTTTTTGGATAATAATAATAATAACATGATTATTAATAATCTTTTTTGAAATGGTATAAGGTAGACTATTAAAAGCATAATATATATATATTTGAATTGGGATAGAATTAGTGTGTAAAATCGATGGATGGAGTGGGGGTTGGGGTTTGAGTCTGTGTAGAAAGAGTGTTTGATGTAGCGTGGGGGAGAGGGTGTAGGGGGTTAGGAGGAGGGATACGACACAATAAGAACAAAGACACCAATATGGGGGAGCATGTGCAGGGGATAAGGAGGAGGGATTTGGCACAACGTTAGTATAGAGAGTGCAGGGCGTGTAAAGAGTGCACAAGGAGTGTATGCAGGCTGACAGAAGTGTAGGATGGAGTGTGGAGGGAAGTCGTGAGGTCAAAGAAATGTTGGAAGAGAGTGCCATGGCAGGCGAAGGAGGGAGGGAAAGTGTGTGGGAGCAAGAATGGAATGGACAGAGGGGCCGTGGAGTGCAATAAGGGAACACATAGGAGTGTAGGGGAGGGAGCATCAAGGGAGGGACAATGAGGGGAGCGCAGTTGACGGTGTTGGTGGTGGAAACACGGGTGGACAACGTGCAGGTGAGGAGGAGTTAACAGAGGTGGACAAGGACAAGGCAGAAGGAAGGCTGGCGAAGTGGATGGAGGGAACGAGGGAAGATTATAGGATTAGCGTGAGGAGGAAAGGCAGGTGGATGGGGATATGGAGTGAGGGGATTAGGGCTATGTGAGGGAGGAATACGCTGATAAGGAAAATAATGCAGGGTCGAGGAGCATTGGTGGTAAGACGTGAAAGTATGGAAATGGAGGAGGGCTGAGTGGATGGGAGCAAGTGCACGATGTACAATATTTTCCAGAGAAGGAAAACAACCGATTTGGATCAATGATCCTTAATTAGAGAAACTATGAGGAATGCCCGCTACAAGCTTGGAATCAGTGAGGTTCGAGGAAAGGACTGCTCTGATACCAATATTTGTATCTGAATATTCTCAACCAATAGAAAATAACTCCATTTGGAAAGAATCAATAATATTGAATAAGAATTTATCATATATGATTACATTACAATTTGATGGACCATTTAAATATGGTCTTATGTGCATTTTCAATGAAAAGGTATGTCTCTATCTTTTCGATTAATTACATATCAAATTTATTTAATATTTGTTTAATTAAATATTTTTTTTAATTTCATTATTTTTTTTATTGATATATTGATATATTATTATGTTTGTTACATTTCCTTCTGGTTCATGATGCTTTGTCCTCAAAGCATACTTTATAAAACTCCTTTATAATTTAAATATAGTAAGTAAAACCATGAGCTATTTCATAAAACCATGCGTGGTTTTATGAATTCTCTTTGGATAGTTCTTTTGCCCACTTCTTCTTTGTAATATTTGTTTTCTTACTTCTTGGCCTCTTCTTCAAATTTGGAGTGGAATGAATACTCCTTCAATGAAATTCGAATGGCCAAGGCCAATTTTTGGTCAAAACTCATTTTTTACCAGAGAAACTTTGAACATGGATGGCTAAAAGCCATTGTGAGGTCAATGATTTAAATTCAAGGAAACCTTGAAATTTTTGGATATAATCCGAAATCAGATTTTCTCTAATACCACTGTAGTGATAAAAATTGTTTCTTACCGAAATAATTAGTGCAAATAACGAAGATGCTCCATAAATGGATACAATAATCGAATATATATTTTTGATAAAAATATATGATGATTTACAATTACATTGGAAGAGATTATATAAGCCTTATCGTGCCTTTTCAAATGTAAGGATACATCTCTTTATTTTGTTCTAATTAATTAATCATTATTAATTATTAATAATTAATTATTAATATATATTAATATTAATATTTTATATATCTCATTATTGCATTGCAGGTGTTATTTTAAGGGGTTGTTCCTCAGCATGCTTCGTCGTCTGTCGACGGCTTGTGAGGAACCTCCACATGTCCACAGACTCCACGTATCCGTGGACAAACTTCGTATAACTCCGTAACATATTCCCATGCTCTTGAAGATCCAGATTATTCACACAGTCTGCACTATTTCTAGCTCCAGTGGTAGTCGACCCTCATTCTCTTGTCTTTGGGGCCTAGGCCGACCATCGTTAACCAAGTGATCATGCTGAGTTCTTTGAGAAATGGCAATGGCTTCCACAATTCCATGCCTCCACAATTCCATGACGACACTCATTATCAACCATTTGAGACTCTTCTTCTTGGAGTTCCAGGGGAACCTCTTCGTTGCACTGATCAGAGTAATACTCGATGGATGCTTCATTGATTTTGGCTTCTTGGGGCACGGTTTTTTTCTTGGTCATCCATGGGAATACTTGGGATTCTATAAATATGTTATAGCCCAAAGTTTAAATATATATATGGGGAAGTGATAAAAATATGGAGTAATAATTTAAGTACACACAACCCATATGGAGTTTGAGCTTCGTGGAGGATTGGCATCTTCAAAATTTGATCTGGTTCATCATTTCCATATTGTAATATGTGCACAAAACTACTGTAAATTGTTGAATGGGTGGTGTTTCAATATGGACAGAGGAAACAAAATATGCATGGATATATAAATAACAGTTGAATATTGTTAAATGGCATTATTTATTTGCTAGGTGTCCCTCTTCTTTGATGATTGGAGCTCATTGAGAAATGTGGCTTGAGCTGTAGGAGACCTAGCCATTATAAGTGCAAAGATTCAAAACTTCAAATTTTAAACTTCTCTTCTTATGTGTTCTAATATTAAACTGTCGTGCACTACCCCAACCCAAGCCATCCCATGTTCCATACTAGGACGTATTCGGGATGCCATGGCAGGGACAAATGGGTTTTGTAAATACACAATATTGGCTCTACATAAAGGACAACTGACACGTGACCTTATCCAAACATCAATGCAGTTAAGGAATGCATTGCTGCATTTGGGAAGAATCTTGACAGCCTCATTCTCCTGAAACTCAACCAGACAAACTGCACACTCCATTCTATCTATGAGCTTCTCTACTTTAGTGAATCTGCACAAAGGAATGGATTTGATCATAGCTTCATCCAGGCCAATCGTGAATTTGCATAGAGGAATGGATCTGTTCACAACTTCATCCATGCCATATGATTGAGTAATTATCTGCCAGCCTTCTGGGTCTTGGAATCCTTTCAATGAATAAGCATCGACTTGTATATTCTATTCAGAGTCCAAACTCCTACGTCTCCTCTTGAAAAAAGGTCTCCATCTAGAAGCTTTCCAATACAAAAATATTGTAGTAACTTACCACCAGTAAAAAGTTGCCTAGAACTACAACAATGGCTATCAGGGCAGGACTGATGGTGGTGGTGGAGTAGTTGTGCTTGTTGGGTCCTTTACTTATGGCTGCATCTTGTGAGATTCCCCATCCAAACTCATATCTACCTACTGAAATTTCCCTTGGACGAGATTTCTCCGGAGGCAAAATCATTGCAAATTTCTTTAACTGATCTCCTTCGAACCTACAAATTTGTTGAAAATACATAGATGTAATTAGTTACTATGTTCGTGGAGAATGAAGGATAATAAACCCATTTCAAAATCATAAATAACAACACTACAAATTCAGTGTGAATTGATGTAACTACACAAAATTGATGAGAAAACTCCAAATCACCTCAGAGAAAGCGTATTCATGGTGTGCTAAGGAGAGAAGCCACTTACCCAACTTACTTCTTTATGGGGCAAGGTTCTTACTTCCTTTTATCGAGGAGTTCTAGAAGAAGTACCTTCATCTCCTTAACTTTCATCTCCTGACTCTTCTGTTGCCATTATGTTGTAGCTTTATGATTTATCAGAGTATTTATCTTTTTCTTCCTCATCATATCTTTTATTACATGCTTGCGTAGATTTTTATCTCTTACCCAGCCTATGCGCTAGGGTTTACATCCTTTTTTCATTATATTTCCTCATCTCGGGGCTCTCTTGCGGTGAGTGAGCCAAATTACTCGGGATCTTTGTTGTGTCCTTCAAAGATATTACTATGCCTAGCGATATAAGCAACAAAACCTCCCTTGGGGTTGTACTCTCTAGCCTCCACTATTCTAGGGCCTATCACAATCAAGGGGAGGGATATGCCTTCTCCTACTTCCCATTTACTCAGTTGGCTTCCTCATCCTCTCATAGAAAGCTCTGCTGGGATCTCCCAGATAGGGTGCCATTCATTGTTGCTGTACTCACTTAGTACAGATATGGGAAGCTCTAATGGATGCTCATCGCAACCATACATTCTTATATGGGTGTAGTTGGTTCCATAGAACATGCGATATACCACAGTTATTGAGTATCCACTTGGCCTTTTTGTAAATGTGGGTGGGGTTATCAACGTACTCGAAAGGGAAATGCCCGTGCGGAGAGAGACGACTTCTGAGTTAAGATATGAAAACAATAAAAAATTATTATTTATAGAAATATGATAATTTTTCTTTTTTGCCACGATGTATAAAGGAGCGAAGCCACTTACCCAACTTACTTCTTTAATGAGGGGGCAAGGTGCTTACTTCCTTTTATCGAGGAGTTCTGGAAGAAGTACCTTCATCTCTGCAAAATGATGGAATAGCCTACCCATTAGGAAAATACAATCCATGGATACAATTTTCATGAGTTTTTGAGTTAGTTAATGAAAAACCATCACATTCTAAACTTCAAAATCGAATTGATATTGAATCATAGACGCCTAGCCCCGGGATTACCAAATGTTATGGATTTATTCTTTTAGGTTTTTTATTATAAAAGCCCTAGATTAGAAAGCAACTCGAACCTAACCTAGTAATTTCCAAATTGTAGCAACAACAAAGATTTGCCAGAAGTTATTTTGTGCTTGTTTGAATACTTTGGCTACCAAAATATAATAAAAGCAACAGCTGGAAGATTAAACATTGGAAAGGTCATAAAAAAGGACATGTAAATGCGCCCCTGTATACTTCTCT
This sequence comes from Pseudotsuga menziesii, assembly GCA_001517045.1. Lineage (NCBI taxonomy): Eukaryota > Viridiplantae > Streptophyta > Pinopsida > Pinales > Pinaceae > Pseudotsuga > Pseudotsuga menziesii. Next base: position 504,696 of record LPNX010269925.1, read on the forward strand.
TGCCATATTTATTAAATACTCAAACTGTGTTAAAATTGAACATTGTTCATATTTCTTCAAATTATAAAAAATATTGTTAGTTATAGGTTTCATTTCAATTTTCAGAAGTATTGGGATTGAACATTGTCCATATTGTTAAGGAAGATGTTAAATTCAAACTATGAAGCATCAAAGAGAGTGAGAATATTATATTAAAAAATATACATGTCAAATGTCATTGCATAGTTTATGTTTTACATTTTGTTGTGAAAACATTTTAAAAAGATATAGACTCAAGTTTTTATGATTTTATTTTTTCTCCATTTTATAGTATTATTATTAAATGTCATTTTCTTAAGATACCTACCCACTTTTTTTGTGTCTGTTTTCATTCCATATTCCTCGAGGTATTAATCTTGAACATTTGTGTGAAAACTTTTTTGAATGACTCGGTTTGTTTTTTTATTTCATTTGATAATATATGTTTTTTTTTATAATAGTTTAAAATAAAATGAATGATTACATAATTTTGTGTATATTATAAAAATATGTGGATTAATGATGCATGATTCATAGGATTGTGAATGCTACATGGTCGAAGGGTTGTAAATGCTACATGATTCATATGATTGTGAATTCTATATGACATTAATGTTGAAGGGTTGTATGACTAGACTTTGTGTTTTATCTAAGTTATGATACATGGTTATTTGAGCAAACATAGCTTGTTTTTATTATTTTATTAAATCTATGGGTTCTTACCTAATTGAAATTTTGTTTCAAGAAGAAGATAGGGGACTCAAATTTTAATTTTTTCAGAACCTAATTGAAATTTTGTTTCAAGAAAAATACAGGGGATTTTTTTTTTCAAGAAGAAAAAGCTGCCTTTGTTATTCATTATGGAATCAAAAGACATTGAACATACATCATCCATTTATGGCCTTTGCATGGCTGCCCACCTATGAACCCATCAGGAGGAAAGGCACAAAACATCAGTAAAGAACCCATCAGAAACTGTCTCATCATGTGATGAGAATTGTCTGTTCTGTCACATTTAACGAGAGCCAATAGGAACACTGAGCAGCATTCTAGAGAGAAGCACTTTCATGTACATACAGCTGCCAAAAGAATGGAAACCAGCAGACCAGAACTAAAACTAGCTCATATCCAAAGCACCTCAGAGGGTGTAATAGCCCCCATAAACATGCTCAAAAGAGCTGTATATATTCAGAAAAAACCAGGTGATTCTCATCAAATTCCATGAAGCAGCCTTTACCTTGGGGCAGAGAAAGTGCCTTTTTAGAAAGACGGCCAGCCTTCTTGTTGTGCTCTCGATAAATGTGAGAGAAAGACAGTTCCCTGAAGCTAGTAATTAGCTTTCTAGTCTCCCGACACCAGTGAACAAGTTCAGGTGGGGAGAGAGCAGTTGATCCCTTTGCCCAATTGATAATAATCTGAGAATCACCAAATACATGTGCAAGAGGGATCCCCATCATATGGGATAAGTGCAGAAGTGCCCAGAGGCTGAGCAGCTCTGCCTTGGTGTTCGTGCCATATCCAACCCCTAATGAGAATTCCAGAAAGTGGGAGTCATTGAGAAATATACAGAGACCAGCACCCGCAGTCTTGTTCTTAGATGCACCGTCCATAAAGCCACAGGGAAAGATCAGAACTGGAGGGTGCCCAATCTTCCTGCAGCGATACTTTTTGGGTACGGCCCCAATAACTGGTGGTTGAACAAACAGTATGATTTGTTGAATGATGCTATGAATATCTCTGACATTCCCTTCAAAGACCACCTGGTTACGGGCTTTCCAGACCACCCACGTCGAAAAAAACAGTAGTGGGAAGGTTGATGAGCACTTAGATATAGTTCCCATCCACGTATTGACCAAATCAGCAAAGGAGTTACCTGAGAAGCTGATATTGATATGGAAATGATCAATAATAAAATCATAGATAGTTTTCCAAACCCAGCAAGAGAGGAACAGATGGTCGACAGATTCCACACTTGCACGACACAGAGAGCACATACCAGGACCCGAGAGCCCCCTTCTCTGTAAGTTGTCCCATGTAAGAATCCTGTTATGTAGGGCAAGCCAGTTGAAACAAGATATTTTAATTTTTTCAAGGATAGTAACAAATGAGAGTTAAAAGCTTAAAGTATAATTGATGGTATTTGGATCTCCCTTATTTTATAAATGTGTTTTTATAGGTGAAAAAGACTGAACCGAACGAAGCTATGATGGGGATACTAGGGCTACCAATCAACCTTCTTCTTTTCAAGCAAAACGGGAAAACCACCCTTCATGCACGCAGTCAAGCTGTGAATGAGCTTTGGATTTCCCATAGCCGAATATTCAACCAGGCACTGCAATCTGAAAATAGAAACAACAGTTGTCGCAACATATTTCATCTAAATAAATGCCATATCTTTTCCTAGAAAAACCTGTGCGCTGCCTTGGAAGACTGCGAATTTGAAGGGACTCCACGGGATCAAATTCCCATCCTTTTTCAACCATCTTTCTGGTTTGTTCGAGGCAGTCAGTACCCCAGATGGCGTCCCTATGACCCATGGTGTATGGGTGGTAAGTCACTCGAGTGCCTCTGTGCACGATAGTCTGTCAGGAAGAACATCGTTGTGGAGAGTATGCTTGGAGTCCAAGAGGACCGACGAATAAAGTATCATCGATTCACATATAGATGTGTGTAGGTAATGCATGCTCTACAGATCCTCGTATGAAAATACCCAGGCTTTTCCGTCCCGCTTGGATTCGGGTTTGATGGCCATGAGACGGGCAATCTCTTTCTGTATTGCTTCCAAGATGCCTACAAAATGTTTACATGTACCATAAGCTAGATATTTACATATGGCGATTTTAATACAAACTAAACATACAAACTTAAACACAACGCATTTCTATTTACCTGTGAATAACGAATTTCTATTTACCTGTAATTCATCTTGGCAGAATATTTATGTTGTGCTCCCCGACACCTGTAGAAGCCTTAAATTCTTCATTAGAATCCAGGAAGGTAGAGAAGAGTTGGGATTTTTTTTCAAGCAAATCCATATGAGATTCAGGGACTTCGTCGTCATTATACTGCGTTCCAAGAGAGAAGATTTAGTATCAACAAGTTGCAACCTCCTCATTTGAATACCATTAAATGCATCATCTTCATGATAATCAACAAGCACCATTCTATTTCCCCACATGGTAATCATGTATCCAATCATCAATACTTACAGAATATTGTTGCAATAAATCATCAATAATGATGATTTCTGTCCAACGTCAAAGTCGATGGCTGAATGGATCTCAGCAACATCTCTTAGCCAACTTTCATAGTTTGTAATACATATTTGTATCGTTCCAACCGTCTACTTCCATAGTTTCCATGGGATATTTGGAGGTCATGCATATTATCTGAAACACAACTATGTGGGTCCACCAGACACTCGGTTTGTACATCTGAAAACCCAAACTCCGTGAGCTAGAAAGATATTGCACTGGAAAACACGTGGGTGATTTGAAGGTTGGCTGGGATTTAAAAAATCAACAGGCTAGGCCTTCGCCATGGTTTTGAATTTTTTTTTATCTGACAATGAGCTCTACTAATGGAGCTAACCGAAGTTTTAGAACTTGAAAAAGAAAGAAAAGCTTATGTGAATATGAAGGTTGAAGAAAGGCTTATGGGAGTCTAATGAGCGGCCATATAGATATTATTTATTTTGCAAAGAAATGTAACAATGAGAAAATGACTTTGTTTTCGTTGGATTGTAATTTTTCAGTTTCATATATTAAATCTTATGACTCAGAGGTCCTCCACATTCCATCGTGATGGTTTTGGGATCCGCAAGGAACGAAGTTTACCATGCCTTTTCCTTTATGTGTAGTGAAGAGAAAAGGTAAAAAGAAATTCAATGGAATTGTTACGTCTATCAAAACTTGTGCCCCGTGAGCTACAATATGTGCGTGGAAGGGGGTTGGATTTTGCATCCATTACGTCATGAAAATTAAGCAACAAGCTACTAATGGACATCCCAACTATATACTATCGATATTCAATATGAAGATTAACTTGGGATATTAAAAACTTGAAAGAAAAAAAAAATTTCTTCACATGCCAACCTTATTTGGCCATTTAATGATCTTCAATACATGCGATTATAAGAGAACCCATGTGAATGGTCAATAGGAAAAATGGTGTGACTTGTGCAAATTATGATGTGCAGAAACTTTGATATCTCACATAGTTCAAGTTTCAATTTCAAAGGTATAGCCTCTCCACGTCTAGGTCAGGTCTCAATTTCAAACGTATAGTTCCTCCAAGTCCAGGGGTTTCGAGGTTCTCTGAAGCTACCTAAAACTTGGAAAACTCCTATAACTATGCCCCTTGGATTTTTGGACATTTTTGCTTTGTAAGATTCCATTGGAATTCAAATGATTGAGGAAAAAACATTGACTTATTCACCGAATGTTTTCAAATTTGAAAACTTTATGTACATAATCCTTTTAGAGGAAACTTATTTTCACTTATGTGGTGATTTAGAAGTTCTATGTAACTTATTTTCACTTATTTTACTAGATTTTGTTTTATCAAATAAACTTATATTATCTATACACAACTTTTTCTCATTTTTGAAACATATAAACGTTCTCTTCGATGTTTCATTTCCCCTCTTTAGAGGTATGCTAGTATTATATATATTTTTATATAACATTCTTGTACATGACCTTTTGTGATCATATAAATATAACTCACTAGTCACAAATCTAAATGGTTATGACATTTGATAATCAATTATTATTAAGCAATCTAGATATATGTATGTACATTGCATGTTCCATTAAAGGATGTGTTGTCCTTAAAGCATTGTTTGGGAAATGTGCATCTTTGTTTCAACTTGAATTTTATTTCCTGATGTTGTGATTGTCTAGGAAATAAGTCGGTAAGATCTTCGAAGGGTTAAACAATATCATTGTATCGAAAAAGGGCCAAACATCTTAAGTTGATACTTGTCGATACTATATGATGAGCCTTTTGATTGGGCATTCTTCGGTTACACTTTTTGAAGTACCTTTAGAAATAAGTTGAATTAGTGTCTTGATATTTAGAAATATGGAATGAGTTTTGTTTAAGATGATGTTGATAGAACCTGGCATCACTCTAGTGGGGTTTCGGACCACCGTGTGGTCATCCTTCAGCTTGAATTTGATAAGAGTTACATTAACTTCCCCTCTAAATTCAACCCTACATGGCTCAATGAGGACAAGTTTGATCTTTCGGTTAGAAAAGAATGGGCTATACTTTCTTCCTTTGAGGTGAGCTCCAATAGTCCTATGAAGGCCCTTTTACAGAAGCTTCAGAGACTCCAGCCGATTATTAAACTCTGGGAAAAGACAAAGAAGAGGTCTATTATTTCTGATATAGTAGATGGCTCAATGAGGACGAGTTTGATCATCTGGTCAGAAAAGAATGGGCTATCTTTTCTTCCTTCGAGGTGAGCTCCAATAGTCCTATGAAGTCCCTTTTACAGAAGCTTCAGAGACTCTAGCCGATTATTAAACTGTGGGAAAAGACAAAGAAGAAGTCCATTATTTATGATATAGTAAAACTTGAGGGAGATATTTGCTTGATTGAAAGTCATCTATTAGTTAATCTAGGTGCGGATGACTTGCAAGATTCCCTGAAAATCTGTATGTCAGACCAGATTAAACTCCTCACCCACAAGGAAGAGACTTTGTGGTAGAAAAGCAGAGCTTACTGGTTGCTTGCGGGGGATGAGAATACTCGCAATTTCCACCAGTTTACAAACAAGAGAAGGGTCACCAATGCGGTTTGGGAGGCTACTGATGAAGATAATTCTTTGGTTTTTGACCAGGCTTCTATAAAAAAAATGGCTAGGAATTATTTTGTTAATCTTTACAAGGAGCTAGATACTGTTTCTATTGAGGATCAACTTGAAGTTTTGAAACTCTTTCCATCCTATTTCTCGATTGAAGATGATTAGTCCACATTTGGCCCAGTGACCTTAAAGGAGGTTGAAGTGACTCTGAAGAATTTCTCAAGGATAAAAGTCTTGGGCTTGATGGATGTACTGTAGAATTTTTTCTCCACTTTTTCGATATGCTCGGGCTAGATTTGGTGGAAGCTACAGAGGGTACTCGGTTAGTAGGATCGATCCTCGAGTCTTTAAACAACACTTTTCTCACCCTTATTCCCAAAATTGATAGACCTGCCTCTTTTAGGGAATACAGACCGATTTCTCTCTCCAATCTTCTCTACAAGCTGATTTCTAAGATCATTGCTGAAATACTCAAGCCCTCTATGGGTAGGCACATCTCGCTGGAACAGTTTGGCTTTCTCCCAGATAGACAGATCCTGGATGCAGTTGGGATAGTTCAGGAAGTGCTACATTAGTCAAAGGTAAAGTAGGCTTCGACTATCTCTCTTAAGCTCGATTTGGAGAAGGCATACGATAAGGTGAACTGGACCATGCTTTATTTAATCCTTCTACAAATTGGTCTTTCCTTCAGTATGGTTAAATGGGTAATGTCATGTGTAACTACTGCAAATTATGCTGTGTTGATAAATGGGCCCCCCTCTGACTCTTTTCAAGGCTCCCGGGGAATTAGACAAGGTTTCCCTCTTTCACCCTATCTTTTCCTACTAATTATTGAAGGACTGAGCCTTCTGATCACTCAGTCAAAAAAATAAAATAAAATTAAAGGTTTGAAAGTGTCTGGTTCGTTGTTCATCACTCATATTTTCTTTGTCGATCATGTTCTTCTCTTTGGAGATAGTTCCCTTCTAGAGTGGTTGCATTATAAGTCTCCGATTCACCTTTTTAGTAGGGCATCGGGGATGTCTGTCAGCATCAAGAAATCAGCCTTTGGGTATTTAAATATTTCTCAAGATGTTTGCAGCTCATCGCCAGTTCCTTCTCCTACCCTTGGAAGCCACTGGAAGAGGGATTTACTTATCTGGGTTTCATGTTGAAACCAAACAAGTATCGTTTCTATGATTGGTCATGGCGTCTTCGTAAGTTTCAACACCGTGTCAATAAGTGGGCTCCTTGGTGGCTCTCTTTGGGGGGTAGGGTGACACTGCTCACTTCTGTTATTCAATCGCTCCCCATGTACTGGATGTCCCTTTATAGAATTCCAGCTCGAATCATAAAAGTTTTTCGTAGCCTTATGTTCTAGTTCCTTTGGACGGGGGTGCTGGGTAGTAAAAATGTTCATCTTGCTAGTTGGAAATCTTTGTCCCGACCGAAAAGATGGGGTAGCTGGGGCATCAAATACCTGAAGCACTTTAATATTTCTTTATGCGCTAAAATCCTGTGGAGGGCCTTGAATCACTCAGGACTATGGGGTTCAGTCATTAAATCCAAATTTATGGCAAGATTGCCATTAGATATTTGGTTCCGCAGAGCGAAATTCAAGGGTGACAATGTCTCTCTGTGCTGGTGTAGCCTCCTTTTTGTACTTTGCATATCATTCTGCCCCACCTTCGGTGGCTTGTTGGCCGAGGGAATCTGATTTATATTGGAAAAGATTTGATTTCGGGTTTACATTATAATATCCTCTTTGACTCTTTGTTGTCCAGGTTACATGCTCAGAATTTTTTCCTGCTCAAACAGGTGTACAATCCGGATGCTGGTGCGCTTACTTGTTGGAGGATCTCCACGGATTTGGGTTTGTGAGGTCTTTTGGCTAGTGAATGGGACCAATATACTGATGGTCTCTTTGCAAGTGGTATATCTCTCTCCACGGAACCCGACCGTATCATTTGGAAGGAAAACAAGCATTCAGGGGAGGTAAAAGCTAACCTGGCCTATCTTGTTTCACTTAATTCATCAAAGGACTCGGATTGTCATCGGCGGTACTCCACTTTGTGGAAGCTTAAGATTGCAGGCAAGATAAATTTTTTTGTTGGTGGGCCACAAACTCTAAAATCCTCACTTGGGACTCGCTCCAGCGCCGAGGTTTCTCAGGTCCGGGACGCTGCATCTTCTGTCAAAAGGAGACGGAAACGACTATGCATATTTTCGGGAGCTATTACTTTTTTAGACGGACTGGTCAGGAACTTTGTAGCCGTCTTAGTGGCCGATGGCACTGGGAGACTCCCATCATTGTGGCTAACTTTGATCTATGGCAGAAAATATATGGGTTATCTTTGGTGGTACTTTTTCTACTACTGTGAGAGACTTGGAAGGCTTGTAATGCCAAGATTTTCATGGACAAGCCGATTTCACAGCATTGGATTATCTCTCAAATTTTCACTTCTCCTTACTTGCCGTTGATTCCTATTACCTCGGTTCCCATCAAACATTCAATTCCTCCTCCTGAGTTGAGTGCTGGACCTGTGGGTTATTTCGATGGTGCAACAAACGAGGGAGCTTGTGGGACTGGTATGATGATTCTAGTTGACAGTATACATTCCTTTAGACTGATGATGGACATGGGGAGGGCACGAATAACAGATCCGAATTATTGGCGCAGTGGGGGCTTCTTTTTTTTTGCCTCCCAAAAAAAATATTTCAGCCATCCATATAAGAGGTGATTCAAAGGTCATAATCGATTGGACCTTGAACAAACATGAGGTACATTCCATCGAGCTGGTGCATTGGCTTCGAAGAACAAAATACCTCTTTAGTTTTTTTATATTCGTCAGTTTCCAGCATGTCTACAAGGAATACAACGTTTTGACGGATGAACTCCCCAGAAAGGCTATTGGTATGGGCTCCAAAGTTATTTATTGGCAGAAATTTTCTATGGATAACATGACTGACTCTGGAATGATACAGCTAAAATGAGGCCTACCAGTTTTTTGATATTTAGGATAGGTGCATCCTGGACCTGTTTTTATGCTCTTTTAGTCTTTTTTGAATCTTTAGACTAAAGTCAGTTACGTTGCTTGATGGACTTGACTTTATGCCATGAATACTTAAGTATTTTGTAATATGGATGGTGTCGTTCTTAAGACACAGTTTTATAAAAGTTAAAACTATTTTTTTCCTATGAAAAAAAATTGTTACATGTAATGATTTTTGATAAGTTATTATCGAATTTCTTTTTAAGATCTTGATTTTTCTATTGTATTTTTTTCCTTTTTTACTTCACTATTTATATCTTGTTAGTTGATTTTCTAAGCATTTAACGTGAGTAAGAACATAGTTTTGAATTTGTAGATCAACATTTTCAAATGATTGGTTGAAAAAAGATTCTTCATATTCCTTGATCTTATAGGTTTAAAGAAAAAATCAAAACAAACGTTGGCAATACTTTTAGGTCCTCCTAGATTCTTTTAGGCAAGATTATTCCATTTTTGTCACTATTTGGTGTATACATCTTGAAGCGTTTTGCGGTTTTATTAATATAGTGTATTGTATTTGCACAGTACTTTATATAAAAGTTCTATAACTTTTGCTAAGCGGTTATTCTCCACCCCTTTCTTTTCTAAGTGGTGATCCTCCACCCTCATAAAGGAAAGATAAGGGTTCTTAATATTTTGTAGCTCAAAGAAAATTTAGATTTTGTAATCTATGATATTCAACATCAAATTTTGATACTTATATAATTTTTACTACATGGTTTGCTCGATTTACTTTTTATAAATGATGTTTTTATTGTGACTACTTCTTGAGCCGTGGCTCTTTAATTTCAAACTCAAATTATAATTTTGTACATTAGTTAGGTATCAATATTTTTAATTTTTACTTGGTATTTATAAGTTATAACCTAGATCATGTAGAGAGCCTTGTACAATATATATCCTACTGAGAATTGTCTTCCTCTTGGATGTTCTCTACGAAGCACATGCAATCATCTCTAGTGGGAATAACACATCAGATCAACGTTCGCGATGAGTTCTATTAACGGGCTTATGGTTAGTCACTCTTTCTAAAAATGTAGCTATGTTATTCTTCATGAACACACACCTTGATCCCAAATCACATGAGGTGAGTCATATTGGGAAGGAAACATTTATAAATAAAAATAGCTATATTGATTTGATTTAATGCCGGAACACATCAATATTACTTGATACCAACCATAAAAATAAATAACAAAATTTATATAATATTAATCTTTGTTATTATTTCTCATTTCTTCAACACTTTTTCAATAACGTTCATCCCTTATATTTTATTCTCCAATGAAGTTTGTGGCCCAAAATACTTTTGTTTGGGTCTTAATTATGTTAGTTTTTAGAGTTACTAAGAAAGTGTTTACACCATGTTTGGGGTACTTCATGTTATGTAGGGTGCATGGGTATGAATGACCCTTGGTTGTTCCGTGATGGATAAACACAATGGAGTTGACTTGCTCGATAATTACTAGACCTTGTATATATGTTTATATGGCATTATTCCTTGAAGTGTTGGAGACCTAAGGAGATTGATGAATTCTTTATGATGATGATGGTTAACGTCCCCTGAGACCAAACTTTGGTCTATTGGACCTAAAGAAGAGAATTAATTAGTTTGCTTTAAAGTTATATTTCTATGCTCAAAGAGCTTGGAAAGAAGCGTCCCGAGCTTACTATAATTTTGACAGGCTAAAAGGCTAGGAATGTCGGTATTGCAACAAAGATTATGAAACTGGGATCTAATGTGGGTGTACGCAGGGCACTCTAAGAGGAAGTGATTTTCATCTTCAATGTTCTTACTCTCACAAAGGTGGCAGATCCTTTCTACCCATGGTGTTTTAGGGACTGTCCAACGACCAGTTTCACTATGGAGCTCATGCAAGTTCGTTCTTATCTTAGCTATGCTAATTTTTTTCTTAGTACTGATTAAAACAGAGAGATACTTTTGATCTTCTAGAGTAGGGTTGATGACCTCCTTATAATATCTTAATTTTCTTTTAGCCTCTAAATCTTTCTCACACCATAATTTTTCTTTAAACTTGGAAGAAATAATATTTTTAATGTTATTAATATTCTGCAAAGCAACATTTTCATCGATCTCCCAGTGATTTAACCAAGACTTGGTATCTTTATACCACTCACGCTTGAGCCTTAAGTGGTTTTGGCTAGAGTTTAAAGCTAGCTTAGGGAGTCTATGGTCTTCAATGTTATTGATTTTGTTCTTGTATAACAGGAGTCTAGTCATAGCTAGGCTCTCGATGGGGGAAATACCCACTTCTATAAGGAGAATAGGATAGGGTGTATTGTTTTTGATTTTGAGGTTATAAGTTATAAAACGCTTCTGGATTTGCTCGATCTTTCTCCAGGATTCTCTAGAGATGCTGCAACCCCAAACCTCACACCCATACAAGATAACATGAGTGACTAGAGTTTCAAAAAGGAGCTTCTTTTTATCCCACATCATGAGTTTTGCAGCTTTACAGTTATTTTCAAGACCAAAGTAAGCTTTCCACCCTCCGTTAATCCTTTTCTTAATGCTATAGTTCCAGTTGAGCTTGTGATGAATATCAATTCCTAGGTACTTGTAAGAAGACACTTCCTCCAAGTTGCTATTGTCATACATAACATTAGTGTATGTATCATTCTTGGATTTGATAATCATAACTTTTGTTTTGTCAGTGTTAACAGTCATACCCATGTTAGAGCAGAAATCTTTGAGTAGTCGAAGCTTCTTATTAAGATCAGAAGAACACCTTGCCAGAAGGACAATATCGTCAGCATAAAGAAGAAGGATGATGACTATTCCAGCTAAGATCGTACCAGCACAACCTGCTTCT
>LPNX010269925.1:517009-528740 GCA_001517045.1 Pseudotsuga menziesii
GAAGGAAATTAATTTTTAACTCATTTATAAAAAGATCTTTTTTATTCCTATCAAAGATCAAGTTCTTTTGGTTATAAGGATTATCCTCTATGGGATCTCTATGAATGGCATAGTTGAGAGTTACCATTAAAGGTTTATGATCTGAATCAGGCTCATGGTAGTTTAGAACATCCAAATTTATTATATCGTTGTATAAAGAAATATCAGAAATAACATAATCTACTACGCTGCTACCAAGCCCATGGATACAGGTCATCTGGCTAGAGCTAGGCCACTGTGTTAGACCGTTGAAAATTATGAGATCTTGAGAACTACAGAGCTTGATTAACTCAGACCCAAACAAATTATCCCCTAAATCTACAGAGCTTCTCTTGTACCTGCTAGCTAAAGTAAGGTCTTCATCTAACCAGAGAGGATTAGGGTTGGAATAATTGCTTAGGAGAATAGCTTGGTTGTTAGAAGTTCTAGCATTAAAATCGCCCATTAAAAGGATATTACCTTCATTCCTAAGGCTAGAAATATCATTCTCTAGTCCATTGTAAGGACAATTTTTATCCAAATTGTTCTTCTTATAGAAGTTAGAATTAATAGAGGCAAAATTGCATATAGCTATGTAGGTTTTTCTATTGTTAATGTCAGTGATTTCTATCCACATATACTGGTTGTAAGGGTCTTTTTTATAAAGCCTAGCATGGGGGGAGATGTTCTTCTTAATGTAACACGCTATACCCCCAATGCCTCTGCGAGAGGATCGCTTGTTCCAGATTGACCAAAGCACAAATCCATCAATGTTAGGGACCCTAGATTCTTTGTGCTCCCAAGTTTCAACTAAAAAAATAATATCAACTTCATTAGAGATCCAACTTAGCTTGGGGCCTTTGTTCCATGGAAAGCCCCGACAGTTCCAAGAAAGAATCCAGAGCATGTTGAATTGCTATTTATTACTATCTTTTTGGTTTCTATCTCGAATAACAGCTTTCCTATTTCTGATTATTGCCCATTTTCCTTCCTTCTTGGCTTCTTTTACCTTTTGAACCTCTTTTCTTAATTCTGCTTGATCTTCTGGAATGAGATATTCATTTATGAATATTCCAGTTGCTTTTAGACTTGAGGTTTTACTAAGTATGTTATGTTTATGGTCAATAGAGCTTACCTTTACTCGGATTAACCTTCCTTTCTTCTCAGTTAATTTCCCCAACCTTGTAGCTTCTATGAGACATGTTGTTTCAATTTGTAATCTATTGTGTAATTCTGTCTGGGCTATGGCTAAAGTATCCTCCTCCTCCTCCTCTTTCAAGCCAAAAATTATAAGGTTCAAGGCCCTTTTGTTACCCTCATGGTCTAATTCTATCAATTTTTTCATTTCCTCTTTAATGGGTTTGATATCTAATTTATCTGCCACATTATTTAGGGTGAGGTTGTTATTAACTTTTGCTTCTAGCTCCTTAATCATGTCCTTCATTTTAAGACTTTCTAAAGTGTCGACGTCTCCTTGTTGGGATGTTTGGTTTGTATATTGGCTTTGGTTTTCTATAGCATGTAATCTAACCTCAAGTGTCTCCATTTTATTCTCCAGTATTGTTATTTTATTTTCTATTTGTTTTTGAATCTTGTTTTCAAGAGATGTAAATTTATTTTCCAGCATGGCTTCTAATTCTGTTTGTAGCCTAATTTCTCTTTCTTCTCTATGTTTCTCTAAAGATTCTAAATATTCATAAATGCTATTTAAAGTAATGGAGCTAGGTCTACCTTTGACAGTATTTGGTAGGTACGGTGATTTATTCATATTTATGAGCAAATGAGCAGTAGATATGTATTATAAAAGAAGAGATAAGGAATGTGTGCACCTAACATTTGAATGCGAATCGAACAGCTATACAACGAACCCTAGCCGCAGGAGTACAACGGACCCAGCACCGCAGAGTATCTATCTATATGCAGCTGATTAGCCTTCCAAACCCTGATTGCTGGAGTATATTTTCCACCGCAGAGATTTGATCACCACAAAGGAGTGTATTTGCCACCGCAGGGATTTGCTCAAACCCGTATTCTTCTTATTTAGACTCTCAACAAACTTGGGCCGCAGAGAATAATATGTTTCATCTCAGATGGATAGTTATATGATAGATAGTTCCAAAAAATAAACTCAAAACCGGCCGCAGAGATCGCCATCGCACAGATCACCGTAGATGTATATATAAATAGAGATCACAACCGCAGAGATCACCGCAGATTTACCTCACGGTTTAATACGAGGATAAAAAACTTACACCAACGTCGATAAATAGTAGATATGTTTTAAAAAAATATCAGAAATGTATTCAACTGATATCACTGTTCCAAATCGCCTTTCAACCCTTGTTCAGATCAGTGTGGAATCCTCTGTGCCTCAAATTGCAGAGATCAAATTACCATAGATCAAATGCGCATTTAGGGTGGGATCAAAATTCGCCCATGGAAAATCACAGAGATCAAAATGCGGCCTCAATCCCAGAGATCAAAATGTGGCCTCAAATTGCTTCAGAAAATTTAAAAAATCTCCTCGACTCTACAGGTGTTTAAGTCTCACAGTCGCAATCTCTGGGTGTTCAAATCGTAGTTGTTCTCGCTTCAAATCGTGGGTGTTCAAATGGAAGTTGTTCTCCCTTCAATTTGCTTCAAATCGTAGGAGTTTAAGTCTTGCAGTCGCAGAAAATCGCAGTCACAGTCTGTCGGTGTTCAAATCGCAGTTGTATCGCTTCAATTCGCTAGAAATTCCCTCAGAGTTGTATCACCTCAATCGCTTCAAATCCCTTCGAAAAATTTGAAAAATATCTTCAACTCTGCAGGTGTTTAAGTCGCGCAGTCGCTTCAAATCGTAGTTGCAGTCGCGGTCTGCTTGTTCTCAGTTCAAATCGCGGGTGTTCAAATCACAGTTCAAATCGTGGGTGTTCCCCGTGATATGTAGACTACACATGGAGTTTGGTTGTGTGCTTAGAGGATGACTTACTTTGGAGGAGGAGCATTAGGCATCTTGGAGGAGGCATTGAGCTCTATATGTGTCATGTGTACTCTTGGTTGCTTGCATGGAGGCTTGTACTTGACTTGGGGATATTTGGGTTGAGAGAGTGCTCATGTAAGTGTGTTGGACTTGGAGGAGCACATGGATTTGGAGTGTTGGAGCATTGGAGGATTATGGAGTGCTAGAAAGATATCATGAAGTGTTCATTCCTTGGAGATTTACTTACATATGTCTCCACCTTGGAGATTGACAGGTGACACTTGGAGAGAGAGTGCTCCATTTATCCTATTTGTGTAGAGTTAGGCTACTTGTGGAGGGTTATGCACAATTTATATTGCATGTCTCCCTTGTCTCACATATAAATTGAGGAAGTAGAAGGTACTTCCATTCAATTCATTCATTCATAATCTTTTTTTAGAGATTTGGTACTTGTCATTATACCATCCCTCTTTAACTTGGAGTACCAATGTTCTTGGATAATTTCAAGGGTTTTCTAGCGTTAGGTTTTCATCCTAATTGAGGTAAAGAAGATAGGATTTGTGATAAAACCTAAATGTTAAAGAAGCATTATTGTCGTAGTTTTTTTAAGGAAAGAAAAATAGGGTTTTCGAAATGTTAGTGCCACTTGTCATGCTTGGTGGAGGAGAAGATGAGACATATTAGACACTTTTGGGAGGAAAGTGTTGAAGGCAAGGAGGTCTTACTAGTGTTGGTACTAGCTTGTTGAGTATATTTGGTGGTGGCTAGGGTTTAGAGAGCTAGATATTTTTCAAGAATTTTAATAAAGTTGTGGTATGTACATGTTCCTCTCTCTCTCTATCTATCCAACTATCTGAAATTGTGTAATACCTATTTGAGTTTCACCTTTCATTATCTTGGTTTAGTAATTTCCATCCGTTGTTCTTGTTGAGTGATTTAACATATAACTTGAAGATACGAGAGTACATTTTTAGTTGTAAGACATTATAACAAAGTGATTTTAGGATTTGGTATATACTTGGAAAAGTGTTCCCAAAGGGTTGAAACTTGCTGACATGTGTTTGATATATTTTATTTTGAGTTTCCTTGTGTGTTGGGTTGAATTGAAGTGATATATTGTTCATTATTTGTTGCTACAAATTAACATTTCAAATCAACCCTAAGGTCAAAATTCCACAGGAATTAGATCTAAGAAAATTCTAGTCCGAGGCTAAATTTTAGAATTTGCATTAACAAGAATTTTGTGACATTTCAACAAGGTATCGTAACTAATTCAATTGAATTACTTTCTTGGTTAAGAGGGAGTTGGATTATTCAAATGGTTTGGGAGGCCAACACACATTGAAACCCATTGGTTGGGTCTTCTTAATTTTTGAGGTGAGTAATTTTCCTCCAAAATGCAAGTTGCTCACCTTAGAGAGCTACTTACTATTCGAAAGCGATGATTGGCTTTACTAACTCTAAACTCAATGATCTACTTCATTTTGTAAAATCACTCTCTTAGCAATGTTGTCTACCCTTCAATATGACCGGTTCTCTCCTTATCTTGTGAACTCTATGATTTGGATACTTTGTTGGACTTATTACTAAGTATAACTCCCACTCTTCTTGGAAAGATGAAGTGTTGGGGATTTTTAAAGTTGTATGTTTCCCCTTTCTCCCTCATTTCTCATTCTTTTTAGTGCAATGATCTCTTTCTTCCTAGGCGGATACTCTACCTTTTCCAATATATTTTTCAGGTCTAAATACTTTTGATTCCATCCTAACAAGCATGGAAGTCAGTTTTTCATTACTAGAGTGATGTGCAATCAAAGCCTCAAGGAGAAAATTTCCCTTTAAAAAATAATTTTTTCTATAGTGTGTTGGTGTCATCCATGCTATATTTCAAAATTTTAATGGCTTCCTACTTTTTGGTGTTTGAAAACAAGATTGAGAAATCTCGGGCTTTTTGTTTCCATCACCACAATGAGGGTGCTGAGCCTATTGGTGTTTAAAATTCCCCTTACTTGAGAAAATAAAACTTCCATTGAAAGAACTGCTGAAGAATGGATAAGAAACAATTAAATTGAGTTTCCAAGGGATTCAATGCATTTTAGATTGTTGGGCATCACTTGATATTTGTGAAGAAAGATTTGGTATCCAAGAGCTAGAGTAAGAATCACTCTAGCTTATTTTTGGGTTTTAACTTTGTCTTTGTCAAACAATAAGTGAATTAAGACTTCAAACCATTTAATGAAATATTTGTTGTCATTCCTATGTTCATTAATTTGTTCATATTTTAAATTTGTTGGATTACATTCCCTTGTTATTTAACGACTTTAAGTTTGATTTTCTTTGATAACCTTCTTTCCAGAGTTTATTCTTTTGTCATTGCTTATGAAACTTATTTTGAAGCGATGCTACTATTATGCAAAATCCTCGGTATAGATTCTGTATAATAATTCCATCCATCAAGTAAAAAACCTCCATTACATTAAGGAATGGATTTCCATTTATCAACTAACCCAACCTCCATGCCAACTCATCAAACCATGAAACAAGGAGACCATCAATCCATGATAGATAAATCAGAACCAAGATATGTGTTGACAATAAGCAACCATCACCATGGAGGGAACGACCCCTTTTACAATCCTTGAATATGTCCCTATAAGCCAAATATGTAGAAAACATGAGGGAATTGAACGAAATATGGCACACAATAGTGTTATGAAGTCATCCATGTGATTAAAGGAAAGAGTGCTAGATAAGAGAAATATCTCCACATCATCAAACAAGTTCCATAAGGAATGCACTCTATGTATAATCACCAACAAAGGGGCCTCAAGTGAAATCTGTGTCATGATCTAGAGTGCTCCACTAAGATAGAATTCAAATACTACCGTAGAAATACCAACCATATCCCATCATGAACAACCATATGTTAGCACGTCACTAATAGTAGGGAATCATCACAATAAGAAGGAAAAAAAATCATGAAGTAACATAGGCCATCCTGAATCTCCATCAACATGTAACCCATATTTGAAATGTGAAAAAAATCACATGTGGACACTAATGCAAAATGGGGGGTAACATTTGGCTCCAACTATGGGACATGTTCTCATCTTAGGAGTGCATGAAAACCCATAATATCCATATGTACATGATAATAATGGCCATATAAAAACACAAAAACCACAATCCATGTGGTGAGATGGGTGCACTCAACATCCCTAAACACCACATTACATCCAAGAGTTCATTACATCAAGAGCTTATTCTCCTACCCTACTCCAAGCATGATATGAAGAAAATATAAAGTGAAATCATAAACCCAATACAACCATGGTGTTATCTCATCAAGGCCATGGAAAAATATCAAAACCAAAAACCTTTTAGTGGGATGGATGACCTCAACATCCCTTATAAACACCACATTACATCCAAGAATTCATTGCCTTAAGAACTTATTTTCCTACCATAATCTAAGCATGATATGAATAGAATATCAAGTTGAATTATAAAACCAATGCAACCATGAGCCCATATCATCAAGGCCACAACACCTTCCCTTGTGTTTGGTCACTAACCAAAACAAGGATACATCAAATGCCACATAAATACAAATTGGAATATCCATGACATGTAAGCCAAATTTTGAAATTTGCTAGTGGATAAGGCCAAGGGCACCAAAATCATTCCAAGAAGGGCATGCACCACCACAAGAGACCTCTATGCAAGATTAGATAGACATCATGGACCAACCCATCGTCATCATAACTCCTTCCCTCGATCAACAAAAGCTTAAGGGGGTCTTCAAATATGCAATTATTTCCAATACAATTCTCCGCAATGAAGTTCCAAACTGATATTGTGCTTCACTAAACAAATTTCTACATTAAAATCACATTTCCTAGATACAAGTACATGCCTAGAAAGAGGAGAGATGAAAGAATGAGGTTGCTGAAAATTTGTCATAATAAACCTGTTGTTCCATACAATTTCCAACCCCAAAATCATCTTTTATAGATGCAAAATTAGGCACGTTATAATCAAAATATGAGGTTAAACGTGGATGGAAAAATTCCACGTTTAGGCGCATAAATATACGTCCAATGGATGGAAATATTTGCATTAATATCCTTCATGTATGGATTCAAATCACCTTGAAACATCTACCCCAAAATAGTTGAAATAAATGACAAATTGGTGCATATGGTTGCAAATACCTTTATGAGTTTGGGTGTTTGAAAACTTCTAAATATGAAATTCCTCTTTGGATGCATTATTACAAGCATTATAGATAGGATCCCCAAAACATTCCATAGGTTCCATGTCCCTCCTATGATCAATAAGTTGAAATATTGCATCTAAATCATCATAAAAATAGGAGATACATGCACTAAAAAATCCCTTGACAAAATGTGGGGAACAAATGGGTGCATAGATATCTTCATAAATTAGGTCATCAACATGTTATTCAATGAAAAAATAAGGTCCATTCTCAACAATATATCCAAAGGGTTCTTCTTGATATTCTTCACAAACATAATTATGGATTTCTTCATGTGTTTTTTCAAGGGATTCTTCTTTTGAATCATGGTGTGTTGTACTAGGTAGGAATGCAATGACATCTTCATTAGAGGAAATTTCAACTCAAAATGATCCTTTTAACACTAATTCAAATTCCATGTCATCATGTGTTAGCCAATGAAATTGCTTTAGATTTGAAATACCGTATAGGTCTTAAACAATTTTTTAATATAAATTTGGGGATAGGTATCATTAAAAAAACTACTTTTTTTGTTCGTATTTTCGACATATCTCCATGTGTTTTTACTTAAATTTCGATCAGGAAAGCTCGTTGGATGCGAAATTAAATTCTGCATCCAACGCATACCCACTTGACATACTTTTGACGGACTCTGTTACCCCAAAAACAAGAAATACCTGAAAAAACGTGATGATGACATCATCATCACGTTTTTTCAAGTATTTCTTGTTTTTGGGGTAGCGAGTTTTGTCAAAAGTTTTGTCAAAAGTATGCCGAGTGGGTATGCGTTGGGTGCGGAATTTAATTTTGCATCCAAGTACTCATGATGACATCATCATCACATTTTTTCATGTATTTCTTATTTTTGGGGTAGCGAGGTCTGTCAAAAGTATGTCGAGTGGGTACTCGTTTTGTGCGGAATTTAATTTCGCATCCAGGGAGCTCTCCCGGTCGAAATTTGAGTAAACTCATAGGGAGATATGTCGAAAATACGAACAAAAAAGTAGTTTTTTCTTTTCTTCCTCCAAAATTAATAAATATTATTTTATTATTTTTCTTAGGAGGCGCATTTTGAGTTGAAATTTCCTCTAATGAAATAATATTTTCACTCATTCTTTTTCATGCCAATGTTGAAGAAGCACTTTGATAAAATATGCAATTGAAGAAATTTCCTCAGTACATATATTTTCATACCATTCTATTGCATCATCCTTTAAAGTACAAACAAATACTCTCATCAAATCATCCTTAGGAATTTATTAAAATTAACCATAATTTTGATGAAGGATGCAATATGTAGGATGACTAAATAATCATACCCATGGAATTATGTAGTATATTAAAATAATACATCTGGATCAAACCCTCATTTGGAAATCTAAGGATGCTCAAAAAATAAAGTTGTGAAAAATTATTCTCAAGCAAAGGACCATGACCATGATCTTCAACTGCAAAATTTTCAAAATGAAATTACATATATGAAAATACACCATTATCATATCTCATACCAAGCCAAAATGATATGTGGAGTCACTGAGATAAGCCTTGAAAGTGTTTCCAAAATGTTTCATGTGCTCACCTCTACATACAACAAAGCCTTTAAAAATCTGTGAAGGAGTAAGGGTTTTGTCCCTTCATCGAGTCGCCATGAAAGAAGAAAAATAGGCAATAAGATTATCTCAAAAAGTATAATGAAGCATAGTCTTCATATTTATGGGAAATTGGACTTTCTCATGGGAAACTGTGTAAAAAATATTACCTTTCCAACTAGCATGTATGATTAAAGTTAAAAATAAGCAATACTAGACAAAAGAGAACTCAAGAGGGGAGGTCAATGTCACCATACCAACCCTTTTCACACTTTTGGTTGGATCGACTTAAGGGGGGATTCCATAATATGTGATTACTAGGGCTATAAACAATGGACCATTGTATAGGAAATAAAGTAGGTGATGGGAATAAAAAAGAGGTTACTCAAAGGACTTGTGCCAATCCAATCAAGGGTAAATGGAGTCAAAGAATTACAAATTAAGATGGCCTTTATTAATATGTCATCGAGAGAGTAGAATTTCATGAGCTAACACAAACCCTACCTGATGAGGTTGAAGTTGAAGTAGGGTTGGAAAGAGAAGGAGTCGAATGAAGAATCCCCTTCCTTTCAAGCACTTGGGGATGCACTCTGTAAATAAAGGTTTAAATTTACACAATCCAAATCAAGGTAAAGATAGAACAAATAAATCCTATGCAAATAAAAATGCAAAGAAAGGATGGAATAGAGTTTAACAAAAAACCTATCTCCAATGAGGAAATAATACCCCAATACAACTTACAATGTAAATTCCCCAATACAATTTACAACCATGAATTTCCAAGAAAGATCAAAGAGCCACATATGAAGAACGAGGGGACCCTTACAACAATATTTTCTCCAAGAAAATATGTATCAATTAGCATATATATATATATATATATATATATATATATATATATATATAGAGAGAGAGAGAGAGAGAGAGAGAGAGAGAGAGAGAGAGATCCAAAAGTAACAAGTAATAAATTCCTATATCTAGCCTAGGATGGAGTAAACAAATCCAAATGCTCCAACTACTAACCAAAAAAATAAAATAATAAATGATAGAAGTGGTCAACGGCACATGTACAAAGGGTGAATGATAACTAGAAGTCAAATATAGCCTCCAAAGAATATCCAAAAATAATGATCAAATAAAAATCCTCAAAGGGTGGAGTGCTTCCTGAAAAAAGGTGAATTTTCTCCATGAAAAGGTTAAAAAAGGAGCACGTGACAAAAATACGGTGCAACGCTTTAAATGACAATGATGAAATTTCTAAGTTCCTTAATATTTATCAAATTGTCTATTATAACCACATTTCATAAATTCAACAAACACTATGCATCTAATGGTGTTGAGATGGCATTAAACTAGTTAGTTTACAAAAACATAATTTCTCCTAAATATAAGAGACCCCTCTAAAAACATCCCATTGAAAATGGCCTAGATGTGTGCATAAAAAACCCTCTAAAGGGTGGGTGATCATTAAGGAAGGCCAACAAATGCATTTAGGACAAGTAAAACCTTCCATGTGTAGTATTTCGTCAAAGTAAGGAATGAATTTCCACATATAAACTAACCCAATGTCCATGCCAACTCATCAAGCCACGAACCAAGGAGACCATCAATCCATGATAGAGACATCAAAACTAAGGATATGTGTTGACAATAAAAACCATCACCATGGAGGGAAAAACCCCTTTCACAATCCAATAATATCTCCCCTCAATCCAAAGATGAAGAATACGAGAGGGATTTTGATGCGGGAGCATACGACTAACCATTTCAAATTCCAAGTTCAATGTTAGATCAGGCCAGGAAGGGGTCTCCACATTTTGAGTTAATAGTCCCTAGACTATTACACTATAAATAACCTATGTTTTAATGAAATTTATATATAGTGATGATTCATTCTTCCTAGTCATAGTCTGTTAGAGCAGAGGGAGTAATGGCGGGTCGTGACTCCCTGCGTGGAGATCAACTGCTGAACTGTTTGTTTGGACAACGACATTTTTCCTTATGCCTGGGAGTGTCTATTATAGAACCGACTCAAAGGAGGAAGCAACATCTTAGGATAAATAGATAAGTTTGAGAAGTAGTAGGGGTTTTTCTTTTTAGTGTGTGGATTGCAAATCTACAGAGGGAAGAATATACTGCGCCTGTGTCTATTTGTAAATGGGTTGCAGAGCCTAAAAGAGAGCCAGTTGTGTGTGTTTCTTTCTTTTATTGTTTAATAGCAATATTAGCAGTGTGTGTTGTAGTATTATTAAGTTATATGTATTCATTGTTGTGAATGGTTTCACTGTGTAGAGCCGACTATGGAGGTTTTCTGAACATCAACATGTTTTCATGAAACTGTTGGTTCAAATGCCAAATTGATGCTTGAATGAACTAAAGTATAGGTAGATGCATACATAGGGGTGCTAGGTTGATAAATCGTGTAAGATAAAGGTTGAATTGATTGACCTTTGATAAATCTGCACCCAAATCCAATTTTTCTACCTTAACGAGTTTTGTAGAAAATGAACGACAGAGATCGAGGCCGCAGACAAAATCCAACGGTGGAAAAAAATTGTGGAAAAAGATTTGCGGGAGGAAAGTTGTGGAGGAGTAAATTTGGGAAAATCGGAATCTCGCATCCCGCAACCCGATTGTGGGGAAGAAACTTTTGGAAGTTGGCATCCCACATCCTGCTTCCTGCATCCTGCATCCTGCAACCCGATTGTTGTGAAATGAAAGTTGCGGAGCACGACTTTGGGTGTTTTGAGATCCTGCATCCCGCAACCCAACAACGAAAACTCTGTTGCGGAACGAATCTTGCGGAGGAAAACATTAGAGGAATTTTGGGGTCTAAAATGGGCCTCCTAAGGAAAATAATAAAATAATAGTTAAAATAATAAAATAATATTGATTAATTTTGGAGGA
>LPNX010269925.1:538360-558489 GCA_001517045.1 Pseudotsuga menziesii
GTCTGAAGCATACTTTGTTTGACTCAGCATGATGCCCCTTTCACTTTGCTCAATTACCAAACCCAAAAATTGCCTTAGCAATGCTAGATTGATCATGGCAAATTCACTATGCAAAGATGACTTAATTGAACCAATTGAAGTGGTGAAGCTTCCTGTAATTATAAGGTCATCAACATAAAGAACAATAACTTGCAAAATACCATCATATTGCTTCAAATATACATTAGGATCTGATTTGGATCTTGTGAAGCCAATAGAGAGCAAGAAAGCATCCATTTTAGCATACCAAGGCTTGGGGAATTGCTTGAGTCCATAGAGTGATTTATTCAACCTGCAAACAAGTGAAGTATCATCTTGGAAACCTTCATTTTTTTGCATGTAGATATATTCCTGTAGCTCACCATGTAGGAATGCACTCTTGACATCCATATGGTGCACTTTCCAACCCTTACTAGCTGCAATTGCTAGAACTAGTCTTATGGAGTCCATCTTTGCAACCGGTATAAAGGTCTCGGTATAATCAACACCATGGACTTGAGATTATCCCTTAGAAACTAATATTTCTTACATTAGTATAAATTTTGGTTCGAAATATCCACTTGCATTGAACAAGCTTCCTCTTGGGAGGAAGGGGAACCAATTCCCATGTCTTATTCTCTTGGAGAGATTGGAACTCTTGTTCCATTGCTGTTTGGAATATTGGGTCATTAAAAGCTTGATGATATGCCTATGGATCAGATCCAATCAGCATATAATAGTGCTCAGAAATATCACTATCACTTGCAAAGGAAGCATTACTAGTTTGAGATCTAGTCTTCCTAGGCTCTTGGGGATTTCCAGTCAATTCCCCTGCAGCTTGTATGATTTTTTCAGCCCACTTGGGCCTTGATGGTGACTCATATACAATAATATAATCTACAAACATATCATCTTCAGGAATATCATAAAAAACAGAGCATGAATCATCACTTACATCATCACATTGTTGAGGAGAAGAGCATTCCCCCGGTGCAAGCTCAAAATTTGGTATTGGTTCCTCTTCGAATTGCACACTTATTTCAAAAAATGTATTGAGAGTGGAAGTGTCAAAGAGTTTGTAAATTTTTGTATCCTCACCATACTCAACCATGATGCATTCCTTGCTTTGTGGCTGCAAGGCCTTCCTCTTTTTAGAAGGGATTCGAGCCCATGCTCTTGATCCAAAAATACTGAAATTTGAGACATTTGGTGTATGGCCAAACCATGCCTCATAGGGAGTCTTTCCTTTTGTTCATTTGTGGAAGAATCTGTTTTGTATGTGTGCAACACAATGAATGGCCTCAGCCCATATCTTGGGACTTATATCCCTTGCTTCAATCATGTAAGTGGCCATCTCCTTGAGAGATCTATTCTTCCTCTCTACCACACCATTTTTCTGTGGTGTGTAGGGAGTTGAGTGTTGTATTTGGATGCCACACTCCTCACAAAGGTGTTGTAGGTTTTTGTTGACATACTACTTCCCATTATCATTCCTAAGGATCTTAATATTATTCCCACTCTTATTTTCTACCAATGCCTTCCAAATCTTCAATTGCTAAAAAACTTCAAACTTTAATTTGAGGAAGTACACCCAGCAGAATCTCGAGTAATCATCAATAAATGTAAGTACATACCTTGATCCACCATATTATGGAGTGGGAAGAGGAGCAATAATATCTTAATGTACCAACCCAAGTGGTTGTGTGGATCTCCTTTCCATCCCCTTCTCATAGCTTCGCTCGCGATGCTTCCCAACTACACACCCAATGCATGCTCCATTTGATGATTTGATTTTTGGAAGTCCTTCCACCATCTCATCTCTGTGTAGTGATTGAAGGTATTTGTAGTTCATGTGAACAAACCTCTCATGCCATATCTTGGAAGTATCATTGGCATGTGAGAGAAGATCTTGGTTATTGGAAGTGGGGAGGAAGTTCGAAAACTTGTACATCCTCTCATGGTGGTCTGCATACACAATTGCAACAAATTGGTCTGATGAGATTTCTGCAATCTCTACCATGTCTGGAGTGAAGGTCACTCTCTTTGCCTCTCTTGTATGGGTCATTTGATATGCTGACAACAAATTTGCTGCAAGGTCTAGTACATACAACACATCACTGAAGAAACCATGCTCTAAATCAATCCTACTAATCCCCTTGGTCTAGATTTCTGAATCATCCCCCATTCGAACTGTTGGGCCAACATTCGAATGCATGGAGGAGAAGAGCTCTCTTGTGGCTACCATGTGTCTAGAAGCCCCCAAATCAATGATTAAATATGAGGAGTTTGAGGTACCTTCTACCAAAGCATGACATTTCTCCTTGCCATTTGAACTGGAGGTTCCATCCTTATTCCTTGCGCTGTCTGGGACTGGGTTGTTGTTCTTCTCCAGTAGCTGTGCCATCTGGTCTATGGTTTTATTCAAGCACGAGATTTATGGATGCCATCCCTTGTGGAAATAGGTGCATTTGGTCTTCTCTTTTCCCTTCTTGTCCTTCTCCTTGGGAGGATTCGAACCCCCATCACTGGATTTGGGTTTTTCTAGTTTCTTCTTCTCTGGTAGCTTCAAATTCTTTGCCTTGGGATTTCCCTTGGAGGCATTCGAAACTCCCATGTACAAGGCTTGATCCTTAGACTTGATGGTTCCCATTTGGACTAGATTTTATTTCTCCTGAGTGAGGGACTCCATGAAGCTAGCTAGAATTGGAATTTTCCAGTTTCAAAGTGTTATCTTGCCAGAATGGAATGTGCTGACAAAGACTAAGAATTATGGCCCCAACTTTGAAAGGATGGACATAATCAACTCGTCCTCTTTCTTCTCAATTCCACATTGCTTTAGCTGCAACACAAGTGACTTAAACTTGGTGAAGAAGTCTTGGATAGTGTCAAAGCATGTTGGGCTCAGGCTGATGAGTGCGTTCTCAAGCTGGTGTCCTCTTAGTTCATGAGTTTTCCCAAAGAGTGTCTCTAGTTTTACCCAGAATTCATTGGGGGTTGTTAAACTGTCTATGTGGGAAAAAATATCTCTTGAGATACTTAGGAATAATGATCCATATGCTTCATCCAATCTATTGAAGTACTTGGCCTTCTCTACAACAGAGTTTGGATCCACCTCTGTTCCCATGGTAACTTTGTAGAGACCTTTGGATCTCAATTGAATAACCATCTCTGCTTTCCAATCAAAGAAGTTGAAAGGTGTTAGAAATATGTGGTATCTTCCATTTCTACCTGCTCTAATGGTGATGAAATTCCTGAATGTCATGCAAAAACAACTCAATTTTATCTTGAATTTCTCTAAAAATGCAGCTCAAAACGCTTTGGATTGATCTGCAGATCAATAAAATCCACTCAAATATGATACCATGTGAGAATTTTGATCCAAAGGAAGATGTAGGAACCTTAGATAAACTCACAAATCAAATTTGGTGCAAAACCAACAAAAAAAACCATTAAATGAGAAGCAATTTACACATGCAATGTGAACAGAAACAGGCTTTATTTTGACTGTCTAACATAAAAACATGTTAGTAACAGGTTTATATTACATCAGAAGTGTTTATTGAGGCTTAGGAATCCCAATGTGACTGTACAAATGAACTTGGCCAAATTGGCCTCAATCCCCCCTAGGTGGGCCAATCACGCTCCAAATCAGCAAAAATGGCCACAAATTGCTGTGTGAATGTGAATGAGGTGACATGGGGTCATCATCACACATTGGTATGTGTGGGTGTGGAAAAATAGGTGGTTTAGAGGCTCTAGGTGGTATTAAATGCACCAAATCAGCTAAAAAATGGACAAAATCCACCTCTAGTGCTCATAGTCAACCAAATTGTCCACATTCAATGAATGGGAGCACACCAGCAATGATGAGGGCACACATGTGGATGGTTGATTGAGTTGGAGCACTCATGTGGGTGTGAATGCATCAATTTAGCTAGTTATTGGTCCAACTAAGCACCCTATGTCCAAAACCATAGTGTATTAATGCAAAATGCAATAAAATTGACTAAAAAGTTAAACTAAGTTACTAAGGGGTTGTATTACTGTTCTAACACTATCCAAGTCTAGATAGGACTTATGTAATCATGGGAATCATGGACCAGCCCATCATAATCATAACTCCTCCCATCAAGCAACAAGGGCTTAAGGGGGTCTACATATCCAAGGCAAGTCTCCACATTAGATGAGCATAAGAAATTACATGAATTTATAGGCTTAGAAAAAAATTTGAGACTCAAAGTTAGGGCTTGAAAATTTGTGCAATGAGGCTTGAAACATATATCTTGCCACCCTAAACAAATATTTCTACCTTATAATCACATTCATAGCTGAAATTATATCCCCTTAAGTAATTATATTTTGATTAGCTTGCCTTTAAGGCAGATAAATTTTATATAGTAGTTTGCTTTCAAACTATGCATTATTGCTTTCAAATTTTGTTTTGTTCTCTTTTTGATTATTTGTTTATGATTGCTTCATAGAATAGTTTGGTTGCATTTATCGTTGAAGTTGTAATTTACTTTCTACTTTTCATTTATATGAATATTGGGTTGAACTTAGAATCTTAACACAATTCTATGCTTTCTTTGAATGCATATTTTATTTTTACCTTGGAGTTCTATGTGAAGAAATATAGACTTTCTACTTTTTGATTAATAGTTTGATGGTTTCATTGTAGATATTCATGGCTTCATCTAACCTGTCTCCATTTGTTGAGGTCTTAACTAACCCAAGTTATCACACTCAAGGAATCCCCATTTTATTTTATTTTTTACATTGAAATTTGTCATCGAATGTGCATTTTTTCACTCATTGTTACTTGTATTGTTTGATGATGATTTTATATTTTGGTATTTGATTTGATTATGCTTTATGTCTGGTACATATTTTGAAAGTGATAATGAATCGGATATTTTCTCCCATGCTTTCAAGTGTAGTTCCTTTGTTTCTTTGTGTAAGTCATCATGACTTGGTTGGTGTTGGCCCTAATTTCGTTTAATGTTTTGTATTTCTCACACGAGGTATGGTATGATAATCCTTTGATTTCATTTATAACTTATGGAATGATTGATGGTTTCACATGTTTTAGCCATGCAACACATAAGATATCTATATGGAATTCTTGTAAAATTGTCACGGAGATGAAAATATTTCCCTTCACAATTAATGAGTATATTTAATATACTTGAAATGATACGAGATGCAAAAAACAAACAAACACACACACACACACATATTAAAAGGTTTCACCTCAAGATTGATTGACTTTAGTGCCAAATTATAGAATGAAGAGCATAATAGGGTTAATACATGCATAGATGATGAGAGAGGATTTATTACTAATAACATCATGATGCCATCTCATGGTTCATTCAAAAACTATTTACCCCTCTTGTGATTCATCCTTTGCAATTTTGTAGTTTACAAGGTTTCAAATTATGCATACCTTTAAGAATTGAGAAAAAGTTTGAAACAAGATGTTAATATATTTGCTTAATGCTCATGCTCTTAAATGCAACATTTTTAGTGTTTTGTCATTCTTTCCTAAATTGATGTAGTTCTTATTCTAACTTCATGTTCCTTTCTTCTTGGTTGACAATGACACTTTCATGATGTTGAGGATGGCCCATTTCTCTTTACAGTCATGAATGCAAGTTTTCTTAATACTTTACATCAATCTAAGTGTGACTAGTTTTCAATCCAAACTTTGATTGCATTCTCGTGGTTCTTGCATGACAAAGGCAATTGATATATTTGTTCTTTGGTTTACTAGAATAATTATCGATTTATGGCTTATGTAATTGAATGGTTTAGCCATCCCTCTTTACACTCATGAATGCAAGTTTGCTTAATACTTTACATCAATCTAAGTATGACTAGTTTTCAATCCAAACTTTGATTGCATTCTCGTGGTTCTTGCATGACAAAGGAAATTGATATATTTTGTTCTTTGGTTTACTAGAATAATTACCAATTTATGGTTTATGTAATTGAATGGTTTTAACATCCTTCCAAATCCATGTGAGTGTAGGTTGCACGATCCTCCAAATCCGTGTGAGTGAAATGTGGAGGTAAGCTTGTTTCCTTTAAATGATGAACATTCAACAACGTCATAGGTTGGATGCTATATTTGAAAGAAGACACCAAAGAGGTATATACATGATTCTCATGGATTGACTTTTCACTTAGGATTTTGAAAGTCATCTTTTGATACTTTGCATTGTATCTAATGATTAGTAGCATTTGGAAAAATCTTTCTTATGCCTTGATAATAGTTTCACTTACCTGGATTGATTGTTTAGAGCTAAAGGGCTTAATGGTTAGAACTTAGAATCATTGGAAATTTCATTCTTGTGAAATTAAAGTTATGTGTTGTGGGAAGTTGCAGAAAATTGCAGCAAACTATGTATATATCTAATTTTACAGTAAAACAATGAAATTTTCTAGAATTACTAAATCTGGAATTTTATTTTTATTTTTAGGAAATTTATAAATGGCAAAAATTTAATAAATATCTCAATAAAATTCAGAAAAATGTATAAAGATGAGATAGACAAGCATGTCTCAATGTAAATAGTTTTCATATTTTATATATATATATATATTTTAAATAACACTACACTTTAACTCGTCAAATTTTCCCAACTAACTGCCACAAATTAAAGTTATAAGTTGCTCGAAGTTAAAAAAAAATGCAACAAAGTAATTATGTTTAATTTTTCAGTAAAACAATGGGATTTTTGAGAATTACTAAATTTGGAAAATTGCAAAAAATGCCGTAAATACTTCAATAAAATTCAGAAATAATGTATTTAACCATGAGATAGATACATAATCTCTCAATCCGAATAATTACCAATTGCAGTAAATACCTCAATGAAATATAAAATTAAGGTATAACTATGAGATATATACACATTCTCTCAATCTATATGATTCTCAATGAAGATAAAATCTTATTTTATTTTTTAATGGATTTTTCTATAATAAATCTAGAAATTTAGGGTAAACATTAACAACAAATTTTAGAATTTATGGCTAATTTTTCCAATCAAAATTTATCTAGGGTATTCTAAGGAAAAATTAACTACTTTTTTGAATTTTTATGATTTTTTTTTTTTGGGATGGAAAATTCATAAAATTAAAAAATTTACATAAGATATTCTAATTTAACCAGTATATCTAGGTGAAATCCAAAATAATTTTTGTACTTTTTATTTTAGGGTTAGCTTCCACCAACTAAAACAAGGAAAATTAAAGAAATTTTATTTTAACTTTATGGATGGTTGCAAGAGAAAATTAGAGACAAGTGCCTTACCTTTTAAAGGGGGGCTAATGGAGTCAACACATAATTTCTCCATTGGACTTGTTCCACAAAGATCACCTAGCAGGAGCAAGTGATTAAGGCCTCGAACCCTTCATAGATGTATTAGAAGTGACACTCATGCAAAAGAACAACAAGAGGATTTGATCCTCCTCTACCTCTTAGTTGAGTGAAACCTTGCACTAGAAGGGGTTATATTTGAAAAATATTAATAAGCATTAATACATAGAAAAACATCCCTCTATGTAAGAAAATCAATTCAATATATACTAAACTATTACCATGGATCCAATCCATTTGGACAATATTTCCTTTTAAGAATATCAAGAGAAATACAACACAAAGTTAGCACAATACTACCTGCAATAGAAGAACTATGAACAATTGTAATGGCCCTAGGTGAGACTCCTTGAATGTATGATGTAAATACTGATATGTAAATGCATGTATGATAGAACGTGTTATATAAATAAAAATATAACATAATATAAGACCCATCATTCACAAAAGAGTTATGTTGAAAAGCAAATAGTTTGACATACTAAGAAACAATTGAGACGACCCATTTCTCAAAACAATCTCAGAGGTCCGATCAAAATAGATCTGGGATGGACCACAACAGATACGATGCAACAATTCTTCTATGGAATTCGTAACTTGTATCGCCTCATTTCATCAAATGTCTCAATGAATAAACACAAAAGATCGAGAGATAACATTCAAGAAAAAAAACAAACGCAATCCATGTCTTCTCTAAGCTTTGAGGACAAAGCTTCTCTAAGGGGAAGGAAATGTTATATAAATAAAAATATAACATAACATAATATATATATATATATCATCAATATTAATACTAATGATTAATTAATTAATTAAATAAAAAGACATGCCCCTTAGTAAATGCACGATGGGATTATATAAGACCCATAATTGTAAATGTAATATCATCACTTATCTATTATTCATATATTTATCCATTTATGGAGTTTCTATCCTATTTACGTTGGATTTTTTAGTAAGAAACAATATTTACTGTTGGGTGCATCCATGGAGGTGGGTAACAATTTTTGGCAATGGATTTTTGGCAAAATGCAAAAAGCGCACCCTCGATCGAGGGTTTAACAAGCGCTCGATCGAGCTCTTATTAAACCCTCGATCGAGGTTTCAATACCTCGATCAAGGGTTTACCAAGAGCTCGATCGAGGGTTAGATAAACCCTCGATCGAGGTAGTGACCTCGATCGAGCTTCCTGTTTTTAAAAAATTATAAAAAAGGCCACGCGCACTCGCAGCCACAATCCAGTCCGTTGTAAAATCCCTTGATCTAGTCGTTACCTCGATCGAGCATCTGCGTCCCAAAACATGTCGCCCGTGCAGCTACGCCCCCGAAGACTTCGACCGACTGACCACACAAGCCACACCCCCTTTCACCAGAATGTTGGAGGAGAGAGGTAACCCTCAAAGCTTGTTTTTTGAAATAGAAATGAAATTTTAATTTTTTAATTAAGTTTTAAAATGTTACGTTAAAAGTGAAAAAAAACCATTATTATAGATGTTTTTAGGTTTTTATTTTTTTCCTAGTATGTTTGCAATGTGTGCCGACAAGCAGAAATGCTGCCGGTAGCATTTAAAATATTTATAAAATTGAAATTTGTTTTTTATTTAGTATTTAATTTATTGTTTTATATATATTTTGTAAACCGGTAGCGTTTATGCTACCGGTTTAATTTTTAAATGAGAGCCCGACAAGCAGAAATGTTGCCCGAATTTTTTCAATCCTCCGAGAATACACAGAGGATTGAAAAAAATCCAAACCCTAGACGCGGGACAATCATGAACCTTAAACCAACGTAGGCATTTATCCAGACAACGCATATATTTTGCTTTAAATATTTTGATCATATATATATATATTTTAAATATATATATTTTGACATTTTTTATTTTATTTTAGTTTATTGAAAAATGTACTTATGTATTTTAGTTTTTTTGAAATTCAAACAAAAGCATGGATTTTTTTCTTTCTAAGGAAAGAAACACGCACATATATATATTTTAAATATATATATTTTAACATATTTTGATTTTAATTTATTGAAAAATTTACTTATATATTTTAATTTTTTTTTAAGCTCAAACAAAAGTGTGTATATATATATATATATATATATATATATATATAAAC
This sequence comes from Pseudotsuga menziesii, assembly GCA_001517045.1. NCBI lineage: Eukaryota > Viridiplantae > Streptophyta > Pinopsida > Pinales > Pinaceae > Pseudotsuga > Pseudotsuga menziesii. The sequence goes on from LPNX010269925.1 coordinate 547,887, forward strand.
ATATTTTAATTTTAATTTATTGAAAAAAGTACTTATGTATTTTAGGTTTTTTTTAAGCTCAAACAAAAGTATGGATTCTTTTTTCTCGAAGGAAAAAAACATTTATAAATAAATGTGTAAATTTGAAAAAAAAATCAAATTAAAAATTTAATAGAATTTTATGTTTTAATTTTTTTTAAATAATATCAAATTAAAAAATTAATAAACATCCATAATTTAAGATAAAATTAAAATTTTGATATTTTGTAGAAAATATATGTAGATTTATATTCAACATTTTGAAAACTATAAATTATAAATTTAGAATATTTTAAAATAATAGTAAATACATTATTAATAAAATATATAAATTTATACATTAAATTATGGAAAACTAAAATTGTAATTTAATTTTTAAAAAATAGATGAAATTTTTTAATTTTTCATCTATTTTTAATTTAATTTTTAATTGTAATTTAATTTTTGTAGAAAATATATGTAGATTTATATTCAACATTTTGAAAATTATAATTTATAAATTTAAAATATTTTAAAATAATAGTAAATAGATTATTAATAAAATATATAAATTTATACATTAAATTATGGAAAACTAAAATTGTAATTTAATTTTTAAAAAATAGATGAAATTTTTTACATAATTATAATTTTAAAAATTAGTTTAAAATTATAAATATCTATAGGAATTAGTTTAAAATCCCAAGTATTTTTAACTCATTTCCACCCCATTGAAAACTCACAAAGCATTCCCTATAACCCAAAAAACCTTTAGTGATTAGAATTCAACTCGTATTTTAGGAAGCTTCACCCAAATAAGTACCACATGTCCATAATCTCAAATTGAACAAGGCAGAGCACTGGCGGATCTGCGGCCATTCCTCGCCTTAGAGGTCGACGGAGGACTCGTAAGTATACAATTGTGCATGATGTACTCTTTGTTGTTAGTTACATCTAATTAAATTTTTTCACATGTGTATATTTAATCATAAAATTGTATGTCTCTATTTTCATAGGTTCACCTAGGCGTTCTATGCCAACATACGCTCTTGCTGGGGAGATGAGTGGCAACCACTCTGGAAGCCGCTCTATGCATGTGAGTGACGAGGATCAGGATACTGTTGGTGTTGGTGGGGAGGTTCCCCACGAGATATGTACATTAAATGCATGTATATATTTCTTTCAGTTATCAGTACCTTTAATTTATGTTTTCATCTAACATTAAATGTTATCAGTACTAACATTTGTGTTTTCATCTAATTTTTAGATGCTGCACAACATGGCATCGACCCTCCCGAGGAAGCACCATGGGAGGATGATATCACACGTATCACACAACAAGACATTACCACACAACGTGCGTGTTTGCAGGAAAACATCAAGACCATTCCTAAGAACTCTCCCTCAGCACGTTCGATGGAGATGATGTTAGAGGCAATAAACAATCTATTGAAGGTCTACAAGTCCATCAGATCATTGAGTTCTCTTTGGGCCTTTGCATGTCAGAGAAGAAGGGCCTCTGTGAAGGGTCCTGATGACTGGGCTGCAGTGAGAGATGCAACAAATGGCCATGATGTGAAGGGAGAATTATTTGATATTCCTCTTGACCGCGCCCCTGGTCAACCGCTTCAACTCAAGGAATTTAAGCTAGAGGCTGTGGTGCCTTATGTATATGACAGGTTCATTAGAGCATGGGGCATGTTTCCCCACCATGACTAGGTGCCATTATACTTTGCAAAACATATCTATGCAGAGTTTGTCCTAGATATGCACCCAGATTACACTAGCACACCATCGAGCTTCTATGGTGCTAGTGGGGGATGCAGTCATGCACATCCTGGGGCTAGGAGAGACCCTATAGCTCAGCCATAGCCAGATCCATTGGTAGGTTGCCCTGCCAAGACCATGCTTAGGGTCGATGATGTCGCTGCATCATCTCAGCTAGCGATTGAGGAACGTGGTGCATTGGCAGAGGTGACACTCATGACAATGCATTATGGCATGATGGTTATGCAGGCAGAGAGACGCAGAGCACCCACTGCACCTGTAGAGCCTGAGTTACAGTGGGTGGAAAATGATGTTCTCAACCTTCTTGATCATGAATCAATGCTGCAGTATGCTATCATGGCGCGCGATGCATATTTTAGACTGCATCAGAGATGCAGGCCTAGACCGATGGGATAGGTATATCTTTATTGTCATCATTTGATTGTCTTCATTTGATTGCTATGATTGTTAGGTATATCTTTTTTTAACTAATACTTTGCTTTGTGTTAGATCTCCATGCAGGAGTCCAATTTCATGGAGGTCCTGTTTGGTAGTGATGCATCTGTTAGAGGTCCCATTGCAGTTCTGTCCACCCACGGCGATGAGGTATGTGTCAACTATCATCCTAAATTTGAATTTCTAAATTCAAGTCAATTGTTGAACGCACAATATTTTGGTTTGTTCCAACTTTCCTCATTTATCTTGTTCATATTGTAAAGGATAGAGGCAATGGCATTGCACATGATTCTACACAGCCTTGCTCGAGTCCTACTCATGACACGCCAATCAACGAGGTACTAGTTATCACCTGTTCGAATTGTTTGCATATTTATGTTCAGATTATAATTTACATGTTCAAATTGCAATTCTCAAGTTCAAATTGTAATTCATTAATATAACTATTTTCATGTCATGGAAACAGACATAGACACGGGTAGCTGCAGATGAGGGCGTTGAAGTCGCCATGATGTTTATAGATGAGTGGGATGCCGCTTATCGATTGGGTCTCGATGAAGGATCATCTCGACAGATACCTAGCCTCCCAGACCTGACACTCAACTCGAGCGAGGTAAGTTCATAGATCTGTGTTTCATATAGATATTTAATTTTTTCTCACATTCTGTACATGTAATTTAAATATGTGTTATGTAACTGACTTGCAAAGTTCACAGTTTTAACTTCTGCAGTTCTCAGACCTGGGCAATTTTATGTTTGGTGTGCATGACCAAGACCAGGGGTGTAGTGCAGTTGGCGGTAGTTTCCATGATGGTCGATCTCTCGATCAATGGCGTAGGAGTGATTTGTATACTGTTATTTGTGGACTTTATGATTATATATATATATATATATATATATATATATATATATATATATGGACTTTTTTTTTAACATGATGGTTTGTTAAATGTTTTAATTATTTGCAGCTATATTTTAAAGTTATTTATGTTTTACTTGATCTTAATGTTATTTTTAACAATCATTAATTTTTTTTATAGTCTTACCCTCAAAGTGTAGCCCAATTGGCAACTGTGCACTTGTTAAGGTGTATGGGCTGTTAAGCAGGTCAAGGGTTCAAACCTCGTTCCAGCCTGAGATGCATTGTGAGGGTCAACGTATTCTCCTGGAGGTTATAGTGGTAACGGTCGGAATCAACCCTGTGTCACGTGAGTACGAAATCGGCTAGTTGCCGATTACTCCAGATACCAAAAAAAAATAAAAAAATAAATTTTTTTTATAGTCTTACAAAATTGTACAATTTTCCAATTTAATAAATTACAAGTTTACAAAATTTACAATGTTTACAAGTTTACATGTTTGCAAAATTGTCAATCGAACACAACTCACAATTTTTAAAATAACTTACAATTATAATGTTACAAAATTTACAACTTTACAATGTAAGATCTACTAGGTGCAAATTACGACTACAATGTAAAATTTGATTTCATATTTCAGAAGAAATTTAGATTTGCTATGTATTTCAAAAGCATGGAAACTATGTCAATGTATCAACTTATATGTCATGGCATATAACTTTCATTCATCCGACCAATGGGTTATAGGAATGCACATCTCCATAATACGATCATGGTCAGCTACTGACATCTTCCATCTCTTTGGTTCACCCCTCTTCACCTTGATTTCAATGAGATGTATCGGAGATGCCACCACCAAATGACTATACTGACAAGATATATATTTAGGTATGAAATCTCTATAAATAATATAGTCACCTTGTCTTCTCACTTTTTCAAAAAAGTGGCCCATCACAACTAGGTCACCAACTTGGTATGTGAACTCTTTGTCGACATAGGGCTGCACCAACCTTCTTTTGATTTGTGCACACCACGTCAAAAAGTATGCCACATGCTCAACATTTCCTGGTGGTGCAATTACAACAAATACATCACCTACATCAATATTTTCAAATATTAAACAATATATATATATATATATGCATGTGTACAGGACTAGAGACTTAAACATTTAATCAAGTATCATGTACCTTGCTTAACCAAATCAGAAACCCAATCATGATCTAGTGAAACCACTGCCTTGTTAGTGTGCATCTCTTTCCACGTCAGAATCGGATGTGGCCCCTTTGGATTAAGAGGGACATATTTCCATTGTTTGACATATGCATCGTTCACGCAATGATCAACCCCTAGTCCATTGTCGTCAATGTAGAACTCATGGAAGCATGCATACTTCCTCGTTTCAATGGAAAATATGTCCCCCATGTCTTTACTATGAAATGAATGTAGTTCTCTCGTACTAGGTATGGTCTCGCAATACCATGGCATGGATCTATTCACATCGCCAAGGGAAACATCCCAAAAAAACCTGCATCGAATAACAAACATCACACACACACACACACACACACACATATAATACAAGCACATTTATTAAATTCCAATTAAGTTGTTGGTTTTTCCTACCCGTGCACCGACCTTGCTTGTTCATGACCTTGGTGACCCAAATTTTGTGTGCACCAATCAACTACTTCTGCTGAACACTTGAGTCGAGATGCACTATGACTCATTTGGTACCTCCGAAGTGCTCATTTCATGCATGCACCTGTGCCATCATGTTCACCCTTTCCGTGCCCTGTTTCAAAAAAACTCCAGGTGTGTCGAATTCTCGTCTCTTTGTGAAGACAACTCAACCAATAAAATGAGCGTACTAATTTGAACTACCCCACACACCCATCTGACCAAATCCAGTGTTCTGTAAATGACACCCCATTCTTTTTGAATGAATCATAAATCACCCCAAAGCAGTGTTGAACAAACAATGTGTCATGCTCACGATCATCACTGACATAAAAATGACATTCCTTGATCACATCACGTGACTAAGGTGTGCTATCCCTACCATCAATGCTCACATGAGCATGTCTATACAATACATGTACGAATATGGACACCTAGTTGGAGTGATAATACTCACTTTGTATCTCTCTCTGAGGTAATTCTAGACAAAGTCTACCACCGATAGGATTGTGCCTGGCTCAAAAACCTCACGGGAATGCTTAAATTCTAAAGCTTACCACCTAGACCTGTGGGAGTGTTTAATGTATTTGTAAATTTGACTTTGAAACTTGTCCATGAAGTCTGAAATAGGAATATCATCCTCGAGCAAGTTGATCCTCTTAGATGGAACATGTGAAGAAGATGATGGATTCATGGAGACATACTCATATCTCTTCCACTTAACTGTGATACCTGACAATCCAGGGTGTGCTGGATCGGTAGGAAACTTCCTATGGAACAATGCCAAATCACCAAATTCATGGCATCTTCTCCCACCTACACACCTTTTATTGAAAAACACATTTTCAGGATTACTATTGCATAGTATCATAGAAATAAAATCCCACACTATGTGAGGAGCTAGTTCACCATCCCAATGTTTTTTGCAAAAATCCACAAATGTGTTGTAGTATAACTGGAATTCAACGTGGTATCGACAACAAGTGTCCTGAATCATATTCAGCCTAATATACCATGGTTTCAACTTACTAAACATGGTAAATAAGATCAGGACACCGGGATTTGATTCTTTGAATTCCTCGAACAAAGCAACTCCTGTCATCTCCATAACATGCTTGCAATGCTCCTTATAAATGCCTTTGCTAGAACATTGTCGGAGGACATATTTTCAATCTGGTATAGCACAAGAATGGTTGTCCCATTACTCTATCACCTTCTCTCTGACGCCCTCTTCCATCTTGTCTTTATATGCTTCTCTGCATATAAGATCCCAACAAGCAGCTTCATCATTTTAATCTATATTTACCTTGAATTTAGTGTATTTGTGCAGTGTTTTTCTTGAAACATGGAGCATCTTTGAAATTGTTGTGACCATTCGATTTCTTGAGGTGCTTTGTGCCACAATAACAGTTGTAATTTCCATAGGAGCAGTGCTGATATCAATTTTTCTTGACTTTCCAAATGTAGATAGTGCAGTTGTTACATTTTTTGTTACAGTCTCACATGCATTTTTATTTTTAACATCCTTAAAACCCAACAACTTTGTGGCACATTTCAATTTTTGTGTTTTATCAATACATGTAGGATTTGAGCTTGTGTAATCACTAATTGTTGTTCAAAGTACAACTTGATTATATTACTAACATGCTCTCTGATTGTCTGATCAGGGGTCGGGTTCCTGAACTCTTCTTGAGTGGCATCATCCAACCCTCTTAAACAATTAGTAGCCATTCCAATGTCATTGAAGCTCCCAATTACTCTTGAGAAGTCAGAGGATGCATGATCTTGTGATGCCTGGCCAGGATCTAGTAATAAACAAATACAAACTCAAAAATAAATTTACAAGCTCAAGAATAAATACAAATAAATGCAAGCTCAATAATAACATTTTATTTTACTTATAATATTGCCATTGTTAGTTAAAAAATTAGCAAATAAATTATACAAGCTTGAATAACATTTTATTTTAAGTTTATCATATATTTCTATAAGTTTGTTAACAAATTAACAAATAAATGCAAACAATGGTGGATGTAGTAGTAACTGGAGATGAATATGGACCCCGGTTTAAATCGGCTTCCTAATGGTTAAAAGGTAGTCACTTGGCCACCAAGGATATCTCAGGCTTGAGTATTGGGGCAATACCCCTCACTTCACGGCGCAGGTAAAACTATTAATCGCTTGGCCATAAACAACAACTCTTTGCTTTTCCTCATAGGTGGGAATCTAGTCAATCTAGTAGGGGTCGTTTCCCTTTTCGCTTGGTAGGTCCTCTCATTGGCCAGCTACTTAGGGGTTCTTTTGGTACTCCTCATAATGAGTTTTAGGGCAAAGCCCAAGTGCTTCCCACAGTTGTTGTGGATGAGATTTATGTCCCAATACGGATGTTATTAAGTAAATTAGGTTATTAAGTATGACTCCTAGTCATTTGTACAAGATTGCAATGCAATGTATTTGTAATTATAATTGTAATATGATTGTAATTGTAATTATCATCATTATCATATACTATAACATGGTAATTGTAATGTAATTATCATCATTATTGACATGGTCTATGCGTTTCTTTGAGAACACTGTTAAATCATCCATGCATATTAATGTGCTTCTATGAGATTTTATTGTGAAGTAGAATCCAATAGAGCGTCAACCTTGGTCTTCATGATATGGATGTTGATATGGAAGAGTTGTGTCATCTCATTCTCTTCCTTATGATTAAGGCTACTTAGATTCACCTCCTTCTACACTGGAGTACAATAAATACTTTTATATACATGTCTAATATTATATATACCACTTTGCTTGAATATGTTATGTAATGTAATTTGTAAAGTTGTAATTTGAACACTATGAAAATTTTCATATACATGTGAATATGAAATTAAAATTGTACACGTTTAAAATTAAAATTGTAATTGTTTAATGTAATTAGAGATCATCATTATTATTTAATGTAACATGCAAAATTGTAATTTGAACACTATGAAAATGTTCATATACATTACTATGAAATTAAATCAATATTAAAATTGTAATGTAATGTAATGATGTAATTATTGTAATGTAATGTAATTGTAAATGTAATGTAATAATGTAATGATTGTAATTTAATGTAATTGTAAAATTGTAATTGTAATTGTAATGTGATCTTGTAATTGTAATTGTAATGTAACTATCATCATTGTCATAGTGTAATGTAAAATTGTAATTTGAACACTTTGAAAATGTTCATATACATGAATATGAAATTAAATCAATATTAAAATTGTAATGTAATTGTAAAATTGTATGTAATGTAATAATGTAATGTACAATTGTAAATGTAATGTAATAATGTAATGATTGTAATTTAATGTAATTGTAAAATTGTAATTCTAATTGTAATGTGATCTTCTAATTGTAATTGTAATGTAATTATCATCATTATCATAGTGTAATGTAAAATTGTAATGTGAACACTATGAAAAAGTTCATATACATGACTATGAAATTAAATCAATATTAAAATTGTAATGTAATTGTAAAATTGTAATGTAATGTAATGATGTAATTATTGCAATGTAATGTAATTGTAAATGTAATGTAATGATTGTAATTTAACGTAATTGTAAAATTGTAATTGTAATTGTAATGTGATCTTGTAATTGTAATTGTAATGTAATTATCATCATCATCATAGTGTAATGTCTAATTGTAATTTGAACACTATGAAAATGTTCATATTCATAAATATGAAATTAAAATTGAATATTAAAATCGATGATGACCAGTGCAATCAACTCCCATTGAGAACAATCTTTGTAATTTTTTACATAAAAATTATATATGTGAGTCTATATTATGCAATATGAAACTATAAAACTATATGAAATTATATGAATACGTAAATTTACTAAATTATACAATTTAATTACAATTATAAATACATATATACATGTACATATACCTTTATGAATTAATTGCAAAATTATAATAAATTCTAAACTTGATTTAACACATGTACATGTATATATATAAAAATTATGAACTAGAGTTAACTATGAAATTAAATATATGAATATGCAATTTATAAAATTATATGAATATGGAATTATACAATATACATACAATTATGAATACATATATATGAATTCAAACATGCACATACAATTTATATAAGTTTATGAATTATTTACAAAATTACAATTACAAAATTATATTTACATTCTAAACAATTTAACACACACACATATATATAAATTATGAACTAGAACACTATGAAATTAAATATATTATGTAATATGAAATTATAAGAAAATATGAATGAAATTATATGAACTATATCATTAGGAAAAAAAAATTATAGTTATGAATATGAAATTGCATAACTTTTAAATTAAATACCAATATTGTTAGCAATGGAATTTGATTCTCCCATAATAGCTTGATTTTCAACTTCTTCTCCTCTCAAGAATGCTCTTTTTTTCCTCTTTCTTTCTCTATCTTTCTCTCTTATTTCTTCGGTGTTGATTTGATTCCTACTACATATTTTACTTCAATGCTTTTTGCTTCCCATTGTGATCAAAATCAACAATCCAAATTCACACCTACAACAATATGTAAACACAATACACAATACACAATGCTAAATTTGCATTAAAACACAAGCATTGTTTCAAATTGGTAAGCCAATTGTGAATGATAAATTTAGTAAGATGTTTATGTCTTATGTTTATATAGAATTTATTTAGGAATTCAGGTGGGAAATGGTGTTAGGAAGGTTGTTGAAATGACATTAATGCCATCAATACTTAACTTCATTCCTGACCACTTTTGTAAGATTTTTTAACAAAGACAAGACCTCGATCGAGGTATTAGCTCAATTGAGCTATTTATAATTTTCTCAATCGAGGGTTTAACAAACCCTCGATCAAGCTTTGGTTAAAACCTCGATCAAGCTCCATAGCTCGATTGAGGGCCTGGCAAAGAGAAATTCAGCCCTCTTATAGGAAAATCAATGTTTCTCTGTGTCTTCTAGGGGTGTAAACACTGCCATTCATGGCACACAACTGAGCGGAGTTCATACCGATAGATTCATCACCAAATTCTCTATCCATTGAGGTATCATGCATGCGTTTTGACATTCATATGTTTTTTTTTAAAATTAGTTCTTAAACTTACACTTAGAAAACATGACAACAACTTCTAAGCAGCTCAAAGAAAAATCCGTAGGGTAAAAAATACACATCCAAAAATTTCGTAAAAATACACAGCGCACACATTGATGCGTCGTCTTCAAAATGGTATTTTTGGTTTTTCAATTTTTTAAAAAAATGAAAAAAAAGCTGGGATGGACACACATGTGTATAAAATGATGCTAAAATCAGATGTGGTCACTTTCGAAAAATAATAAGTAATTGTATATTGCGAAATAAATTAACAAAAAAATATGCAAACCACATTACATTTTGTGTAGATCATGCTTGTATATATATATATTTTTAAATTATTAATGTATCATTAAATTATCGGGGATGGACACGAGCCACTTATAAACTTCTTCAAATTTTAAAGGTCACACAGTTCATTAAATGCAAAATTTCACACATTAAATGACATCGGAATATTAAAAAAAAAATATCGTTGGGAAGGAAATATAACATTCTACAATTTGTTTTTTCATTGCAAGTCAAAATTCACATGGCATATATGCGTTTCGAGGGCTTCTATTTAGCACATGAGTAAAAAATCAGGTTTTCATCGCCAAATTTGGCCAAAAAGTGTTACCCACCTTCATGGAATCACCTTGTTCTAGAACAAATGTATAATTTTGATTTTATTTTATATATATATATATATATATA
>LPNX010269925.1:560261-610486 GCA_001517045.1 Pseudotsuga menziesii
GGTATCCCTAATTCATGATGCCAATTGTCAAACTTGTAAACTCACCCAAATCCTTCCATATTCCTTGAATGAACCAACTACCTTCTTGAATATGAACCCAATCATTGAATGCAAGTATGTCATGCTAGTGAGGAAAGTCACCTCACATAGTTATGGAGGAATGGGGACTGACTATAGAACAAAACAATTTTCCAGTCGCCTCGACTCTCCACCAATTTCCTTTACTTCGAGGAAGCCATCTTGGGAGGGGGGAATGCTAATTCACCACGAGTTTAGGAGAGATCATCTACTATCAAGAGATGGGGAGGAAGGGAGTGTGCATATCCAGGATGTGGTGTGTGAAACCAAGGTGTGTGCGAGGAAGTTTGAAGACCCAAGGTGGACATGGGATCACCTAGTCTACATTGAGGTGAAACCGATACCCTTGAACCGACATTGTGCTGTGGTGGTTGAATTTGTTTCTTCTAGGAATTTTTCCCAAGCCTTTGGTTGAATTCTAGGTTGTGGTCAATGAGATGGTGAATAGAGCATGGAACGCTCTGGTGGACTTCCTTGGAATTGGATAACACTTATGGGTTTCACTGTGGCGTTGTTGGGAAGGAAGCCATAGTGGGGAATTGTTCTGTTTGGAATGGCATTGACTGGAGCATAAATTTCATGGATGTTTGCAACCCCGTGTCTATTTCCTTATGAGGCATGAGCTATTCTAGTGGACTTCATGAGTACTGGATAACACTGATGGGTTTCACTGTGGTGCTGTTGGAAGGAAACCAGGGTGGGACTTGTTTTGTTGGCATGAAATTGGTTGTAGCCTGCATTTTTTGAATGTTTCTAAATCTTTGTCTATTTCCTTTGAATTGTGAGGAATGACGAGTGATAATTCTTATGTTGGAATGAAATTCCTGTCAAGCGAAAGAGTCTCGTAGTGAGTTCACAAGTCCCGGCTCGGGGGTGGCACTTAGGTTGATATATTTACGAGTAAAGTGGCCTATGGTTGGGTGGAGGGTGGGAGCCATGAATCCAATTGTGCAATGTGTATAAATTCAACTAAGTGTTGAAGTCCATTATTAGTTTGTATGGTGTATTTAACACACATATTATGTTTTGTATGTGAACAAATGGAAATATTGTTCAGGTTTTATTGTCGATGCATCTTTGTTTATGAGTTGTTGAGATAATGGCTAAATAGATGTTCTGTTTGTGAGTTGTTGTGAAGTTTCTTACAACTGTTATGATGCTCTGTTTATGAGTTGTTCTGATGTACGAATTTCATTATTTGGACTTAATGGCTGTAGATTGTTATTTATTTCCCAGTTCTATATAGTCCTTGAAGAAGGTTGATGCATGTAGTGCAACTTTGTTTCTAAGTGGTATTAGAATGACCTAGTTCTATAATTAAGAAAATCCATTTCTATGCCCCAATGATTCCTGGTTGACTTGTCAAGCCACACGTTTTTCCACCGTAGGTTATTGCTTTCATTCATGGGTCCAACCATTCAACCCTTTGTTTTCTTTGCTGGACCAACAACCTGACTGAATTCATCCCAAAAGCAAGCCCTCATTTCTTCTCCCAGTGAGAAGAAGTATCCATTTGTGTTCGAACAGCTTATTCAGTTTAAACCAACCTTCCTCGATTAATATACACACCATATCCCTCGGTTAATCAACCAACAAGTGACATTTACTCCTGCGGTCTCCTATTGGGATCGACTGGAGTACCAACATATCGTTAATCAACACCTGTCATCAACTCTAGGGTCGACTCTTGGTCGACATCTAGTCAATCATTCCTCCCTATGTAAACCTACCGATTTGGTGGGGAATGAGGGTCTTACTACAAGGACTCCTTCCTGTAAATCGACACCTCATGTGAATGATTGAATTTTGTATCGAGTATTGGAAATCTACTGAATGTCCCCATGTTGCAACCTCTCCCTCATGATCTAGAACCCTACAATGATATTATTTTTTTAATTATCTAATTCAATTTTGAAAGTCCCATTTCATTTTCATCATCATATAGCATAATCATATTAAAAATGAAAATGGAAAATTTAAACGTATATATGGGAGTTTGGTCGAGCCTAAATTGAAGACATCCTTCCCCTTTGGAAACTTAATGAAATGGAAGCGAAGCATCCCTCCCTATTGGTCGAGCCTAGTTTAGTCAAAATAAAATCCAATTTAATTCTCGATTCAGAGGAGCAATGCACCCCCTTCTCCTCCCTGAGACACATTGAGCATTCTCTCTCAACTTTAGAGATTTTCCCTTAGTGCTCCATGTGAGCTTGATGCATTGAACATTCCTTGTAAACTTGAGATCTTTTCTCTTTTATTACTATCTTGTGTAGTCTTTCTGGGAAATCCTTCCCTCAAATTTCTAGTCTAGAACATCAGTCAAGTATACTCGACATCAGTCACCTTCCTCGGTTGTCCATTAAGAACAACGCACAAATTAGATATTTGTGAGCTCTTCACTCATTTTATACCAATGTATATCACTGATTTCTTTGCGAAATGTACAATGATCTTATATACGATGCATTTCTACCAACTATTCCATACTATTTCCTATGCTCAGGCCTATATCCCATACTTATCTAAGCGCTTCATTAAGTTCGTGGTCTATAGCATACTAGCAGGCCTAGTTCTAAAGGTGGATACGTGTTGGGGAATAAGGATGACAGAGTGGTCATGATTGCCATCAATGGTACACCATTCTTCCCAAGCAACTAATTAGAACTCTAAAATTGAATTATTACTCATTGAACAATCAATCGGGACTCAAAAGTTGAATAACTGAAATTACAACCATAATAGGAACATCATGAATACATATTAATGTAGAAACTGATTCTCTAGGTGTTCAAAGAAGCCACACTAAAATAGTTCACTTAAGTCGTTGTTCTGTCTCACCCTTAAAGCGTGTGTAACAAAATAGAATCTCTGAAATGTTGTTTCTTTGATTTTACAGTACTGAGGCTAACTACGATTCAAGAACAACAAAAGTATTTTGTTATGTTTTAAAATCCTTCTTCTCATGACCGATCAATCTGCTATGGCTTCCTATTTATTCTAGACGAAGGGATGAGATAATAGGCTTAATGAATAGGAAGGTTAACAAAAAAAATCAATTTTTTTCAAGCTTCTATGTATATAAAAAAATTATTTTGTTGTACTATACCTAACTCCAATAAAATTTATGTCATTGTAAGGGTTTTTTTTTGTACATCACTGCCGAGACTTGTGCTCTTTAATTGATTTCTCGAATACATAGGTGTGATATTTCATATTTAAATACTTGCAAGGTTTGGTGTTCATTATTCCAACATATAACCTATATTTTAAAATTTTGCAATATTAATATTGGAAAATCTGATATTATCTTTGTTTATGTTAGTGTAGGTGATCCATAAGGGGGGTCTATTGAGAGTTTGCTGTGGTAACTTCTACAATTTTCTGGACAGATTCATGTCTAAGTTTTTTATATTACCTTAGCCTTTAAATTTCATGGTAGTTCTAGGTGTAAACAGAGCCCCTTTAGGTCCTGGTGTTTGATCCAGTGGCTCTGATACCATGTGTAGTGCCCATCCTTTCAAGACCGACACTTAAGTTCTTGTCATTTTCTACTTGTATCTATAAATAAGTACCATAATTTATTTACTATTTATCATGATTTTTATCAAAATTTTCCTATTTAATTCATCATAGGTACACACGACATATAATAATTCAACTAGTCACATCGTAACATGGTATCTACATATCACATCATATACTTCACATTTGATAAATGGAAACATTTCAACATATACTATCACTGTAAAATATAGTAATCCTATGATAATCAACACAACATAATCGCATAAACATATCAACATTATAATCATGGTGACATCATAACCATAGTAACATCATAATCACAATGCCATAATAAACATAGTAACTTCATAATCTTGGTCCCATCACATCGTACGTAAAGTTACTTAGCTGAGCAAAGTCCAAAAGATAATAAGCAATAAAGTGCGGTATATCTAACTCATAAATAACCTAGTATAAATATGGGGTATTACATATATCATATCATACTCATAAGAATTGTTTTGAACCTATGATCATATGTATTACCACAGGTCATATAGTCACATGCTAAAGTAAATCTCTCTAGGGGTAGATAATCCCTAAAGGAGACTTGCATCACTTGTTGGCCATGATTAGCCATACATCACATAGTATATCCGTGAGACTTAATACAACATAATTCATGTGAACTTAATACACCATAAGTTTCGAACTTGATACAACATAATTCATGTGAACTTAATACACCATAAGTTTCGAACTTGATACAACACAAGTATAATACCTTAACATAAGGTCATGATATTAACCATAAGATCCTAGTACATGCATCTCTCCCAAATAGGACTTGATCAAGATCATAGCTTGATACAACACAAGCTCTTTAACTTAGCACAATAAGTTAGTGAACTTAATACAACATAGGTTTCGACACAACAAGTCTCATGGAGAGGATCTAAAATTTATACAACATAAGTTCCGAACTTGACACAACAAGTCTCATGGAGGATGACTCTCGATGTTGTGCATCTAACACTCCCTCTCAGTGAGGGATACATTCTTTGCCATACCAGGAATTTCCTGCCACACCAAGCTTATATTAGAAGTGTCAAAACTTCATCACAGATAGAGGCTTGTCACATATTTTCAATCTTCTCATCAATATATATGTACTGGAATTCATTTTACATGACCATAACTTCATCGAAGTAAAAATTCATCTCAAATGTGTTTTATCATAACACACATTTATAGGGTTTTCCAGAAATCTTGACACCTAATAACTGTAGGCTCAAGTATTTCTCCCTACTGGGTAGCTTCCCAAGCTACACTACTCCTTAGTATGTAGTACTATCCGCAAAACACATTTTGCTTCTGTAGTACTAGCCACAATACACTTAGATTTTGTAGTAATAGCCACAAATTACAACATTTATCTCAAGATAAAACAATAGCTGGATAACAAAATCATATAATAGGTCTACCATGTAATAAGGAGTCTATTCTAATGTATCTCAAAATGTACTCAAACATATGCTTAGTAGAAAGAATAAAACACAACAGGTCTTCTCAAAGACCAACTAGCTACTTACACATAGAAACCAATCCATCTAGATCCAATCCAGAATAATTTTTCTCTAAACTAGAAACCATGGATTTTAAATCCATCATATACAACATTATACAACAAATGTGTAATAACATGAAGGAAGAAAGACTTATCTTTTCTTTCACTCTTCATCATTTGTTGGCTTCTTGAATCTTCTGCTATCTGGAGAATTTATCTGTGAGCTTGCCATTCTATGTGATGTTATTCGAGGAATGATCACTTTATGAGTGATTCTTCTCTTTATATTGCAACACCCAAACTACCTCTCCAATAGGTTTAACTGTTCTCTGACAGTCCAGACTATAATTATTCTCGAGTATCAATAGTCTTTGAGACTTTGACCATGTCTCTACTCATGTGGATTCTCTCCACAAGGTATCACAACCCTTGGTTGCCTCAGTCATGTACCATGATTACCTGATGGGGACTTTATCTACTAATACCTATGAAGACACATTAATACTCCCTGTTCAACTAGGGGAGTTCTTATGTACTATACCAAGCTTGTCCTGGACAGAGGCTTAGTAAGAATGTTGGAAATGATGCTCATTTGTGTATTTGTACCATGTCTTGAATAGAACTGACTAGAAAGCTCAAAATATTTGCTGCTATTCAATGTGCTCTATATAGAGCAACACATGTGAATTCACCAATCACTATACTAGTCATATTTAATATATCTTTGAAACTCCATTTCACTGACCAAGACATATCTGAGTCCAATCACACTTATACCAAGTAGGTACCACAACACATGCTTTGTTGTACATGTATATGTACAGACTGCAATGCATATAATAGATCCTGGGACATGTGAATATCCAAATACATCTAAACTGGCTTGCGATCCTCCAAATATGAAATACGAATTATAAAATTTTATATTTATCTTCATATGCGTGGCCATGGATTTGTAGTCCATCATCCTGAAACTCTTCAAGCTCTTTTATTGGACATTTTCCTTAACTAAGGAAAATATTTATCTGGTGACTGCCACACCACTAATCATAAGAATCATAACAATATTATTGAATACAGTTCTCATCTTCGTTCTGAATATGAGCATGATGCAGGTCTCCTCTTAACAAAGGATACATAAACTAGTTTTATTGGTTTCTTTAGGAGTTAGAGAATATAACTACTCCCTCTCACCATCAGAATGTGAGAACCATAATCTGGGTCCTCCATCATAGATACTTCATGCTCATCTACGTCTGAATCTCTTCTTGACACATGAATGTAAATAAGATGATTTAATTATCTTCAAGAGTTTTAACATCTCTTGAAATAGCATTAGGGATTCTATTCTGACTTCTTCCTAATACATAGAAACCACCCGATTTGTTACCAAAAGCTTCTTTCTTCACAACATCCTGTTCTCTTTCAGGACTAGTCATCTGAATTGCTCTTCATTCAATACATGTCATTTTCTTGTAGGTCAAGACATATAGTTTTTTCCTACAAGAAAAATTCAATCAAGTAATTAACAACCTTGCATAATCCAGTCATTTCAATAAAATGACAAACAACACATATTGACATGCAAAACATTCTAACCAATGTTTCAATAGAACCGTATCTCATGAATTTTAATCACATGAATACCTCAATTTATTTGCAGTGGTTCATAAAGTTATGTCCACGTTAAATCAATATTTTTACGTAACCCCATTCATATTTCATGTAATGTTTTGCAATTCTATATTAGTCTTAGGTCTCATGAAGATTTATGCAAACCCTTATTCTTCTTAACATGATTGTTCTATTTACTAATAAAATAGAAAGATTGTAACATATGCTTTTAATTATGTTTATACCATAACGTCATTCCTAATTCTAGGAATATAGATTGCAATGAAACAAAATATGGATTTATAAAAGAATATGATAATCAAATAATCATGTAACCCAACATTCATATCTCATGAATCAATCACGCAACCCAACATTCATATCTCATGAATAATCATGCACCTCTATATTCATATATTTATGAAACAATCATGCATGTTCTACGTTAATATATTATGAACAATCATGCATGCTCTATATTCCTATTTTATGAAACAATCATGCATTATTTATATTAATAACTTATGAATCAATCATGCAACTCTATATTCATATTTTATAAAACAATCATGTATGCTTTATATTCATATTTTATGAAACAATCATGCATGATTTATATTCATATCTTATGAAACAATTGTTGGATTATTCCATAATACTAAGAAGAGGGGGTGAATTAGTATTGTCTTTCTCCTTTTTAAAATAAAAAAACACACAATGAATCAAATAGCTTAAGACATAATTTTATCATGGAAACCTCAAAGCGAAAACCACCAATTCAAACTCATTAAAAAGATGAATCTACAAAATTGCTTTATCTGCTGCTACAGAAATGATGCAACAACACCTTGGGTTTCTTCCTGCTACAACAAACAAGGATGCTACAACACCTTGGGTTTCTTCCAGATACAACAGACAAGGATGGTACAACACCCTTTGCAAACTTGTAGCTTACCGTAGCGCTGCCCTTCCACCCTGGACTAAATTTTATCAGTATGCTATCAAATTGCATTCACTTTTGGACTTTGTCACTCACAGTCACAGAGACAAGTTCTTTCCTTCAATTATTCTGTCAATAAATACCTTCATGCTTCTTGTAGACACATTTCTTCACCATTGTGTCATTTCATTGATCGTGCCTCTTCAAAAAAACTTCCAGTCGTGACTTTTCGTACTCTTCATTTCCACATCCATCCTGAGTCGTTGATATTTTTCAGGGATCTTATCATGACCATAGACCTGAGATAAGAATCAGATAATAGATATGTGACTTTTTCCAAATATCATTCCATGATTTTCGCTTTCTGCACCAATCATTCCACATCGTTGATCTTCTTCGATCTCTCAGTGACCGTCGATCTGAGATGGAAATCAGATATTGGAAATGTGAATTTTTCCAAATATCATTCCATGATTTTCACTTTCTGAACCAATATTTCTGCACCATCTATCTCGTTCGAGTACAATTCCACACCATTTATCTTCTGGATTGTGGATTGTGGGTTTGTGACTTTTTCAACATGTCATTTCGATATTTCCTCTTTCCGCCATTTTTCTTCCACACCGTTGATCTTATGAGAATGTTTTCCAAACTGTCAATATTCTGGATTTTGGGTAGTGGAACTATGACATTTGCGAAATTATTTTCGCGATTCTTCACCGTCCGCATTCCGCCGATGGACTCCTTTTCGCACCGTCGATATTTTTTGGATGTCTTCCTGACCGATGATCTATGATAAAATGCGGATTTATGGATCTCATAAGAATTCTATGTCCAGCCTCTGCTGTTAATTCTCCTGCTAGTTGAATCGACGAAATTGTTTAAGACCATTAGATCTTGATCCACCCCAATCAACGGTGGACTCCAAATACTATAGAGCGGATTACATTAAAATTCTACATCCAACTTCTGTTGTTAACCACCTCTCTATTTGAATCAAAGGAATTATTGTTGATCATTGGATTAAGATCGATGGTGGACTTCAAATAACATAAGGAGGATTTCATTAAAATTCTGCACACACTAGGATTTTATTTGTCAGCGCTAGTTCTCCCAGCGAAATCGCTGACCACCGTTGATATGCTTCCACGATCAACCTCGTCTGTTGATATCAATCTATTTCTTGGCTATTAGTTTCCCATTTCGCAACACAACTCCCTTTTTATTCTCCTCGCTATTAAATCAACGAAATCCATTTTAGCCGTAGATATCCATAACCTTTAGAAATAAATTTTCAACCATGGATTTTCTCCTACCATGACCTAAACCATCTAATCCTGCATAGACTTAAGTCTCGTTTATTATCGATCCTTACACTGATCGATTGTTGATTAAGAAACCTACAACAACGTTATTCTGAAACATATTCCATTCATGAAAACTCAATGATCTAATTGATTAATTCATGCATTCTCTTTCACACTGATTGATCAGATAATCGATAAATCCTTGTCAACAAACCTGTTACTGATTTTCCCTTGTCATCAACTATGTTATCGATTTTTCTCTGTCATTGTTGAACTCGTCCTGCTACCATATCTACTGGTTATTCCTTTGTCATTCGTGAACACCTTTGAAATCAATGGAAATTATATTCTCAACAATCTCCCCCTTTGGCATTGATGGCAACATCTAAACATTATCCCCCTTTGAAAACAATGACAAAGGATAACTTGTTATGATATTGAGGGTTTCCTATCTTTCTTCTTTCTGACAACTCCCCTTATCATCATATCTTCCCTTGAGATTGTGCTTCCTCATCTACAATTTTTGTAAGGGAATTACTCCCATATTATAACTAAGATGATCAAAGGCTTCCTTAGGTAGTGTCTTGGTTAAAATGTCAACAATTTCTTCTTTTGTGTCAACATACTCTAGTTTGACAACCTTCTGGGACACTTGTTCTCTTAGGAAATGATATTTTATTGGTATGTGTTTTGTCCTAGAGTGCATGACAGGGTTTTTTGACATATTTATGGCACTGGTATTATCAAAATTTATTATTATTGGGTGTTCATACTTCACAAGTAATTCCTCTATTTTCTACTTCATCCAAATGACCTAGGTGCAACATGATGCAACAACAATATATTCGGCCTCTACCGTGGAGAGTGAAATAGAAGATTGTTTTTTACTTAACCATGAAACCAAACAATTTCCTAAGAAGAATGCTTCTCCACTGGTAGTCTTTCGATCATCCACACTTCCTTCCCAATCTGCATCAGTAAATATTTTTAAAATAAAGTATTGACTTTTTGGGTACCATAACCCATACTCCATAGTGCCTTTCAAATATTTGAAAATCATTTTTACTGTAGTTACATGCATTTATTTGGGGCTTGACTGGAACCTATCAACCAAACCTATAGCTTGCATCACATCTGGTCTTGTATCTATCACATACAACAAGCTACCTATCATGGATCTGTACATGGTATGATCCACTTCTAGAGACTCATTGTCCTTACTTAATTTACAACCTGTGATCATAGGATTACTAACAGGTTTGGAGTCTTCCATCCTAAATATTTTAAGCATGTCTTTGATGTACTTAGTTTGATAGATAAATATTCCTTTGTTTGTTTGATAAACTTGTAACCCAAAGAAAAATGTTAGTTCCCTCAACATTGACCTTTCGAATTCCTTGTTCATTTAAAAAGAAAATTTTACACTTAGTATTTGTAAATTACTTCCAAATATGATGTCATCTACATAAACAACAAAAATGATCATATTATCGTCTTCGATTTTTAAGTAGAGATTACTTTGATTCCATGTTTCTCACAAAAGTCATTGAACTCATTTGAAGTAAAATCTCCCCCATTGTCTGATCTAAGAAATTTTATCTTCATATGTGTCTCATTTTCAACCATTTCCTTGAAGATTTTGAACTTCTCAAAGGCTTCTGATTTTTCTTTGAGAAAGGTCACCCAAGTCATCCTTGTGTAATCATCAATGAGCAACATGAAATAATATTCCTTCTGCAGGCTTTTAGTTCTTGTTGGTCCATAGAGATTTGTGTGCACTATTTCCAGAGGATGTGAGGTCATATGTTCTTTTATATTAAAAATATCTCTAGTTTTCTTCTTAGGTTGACAATGTTTACAAACTGAGTTTAGAGGTTTTACAATTTTAGGCAAGTCTCTTACAACTTCCTTCTTACTTATTCTGACAAGATTGTCAAAATTTAAATGTACCAACCTTCTATGCCATAACCAACTTTCATAAACCATACTTAAGTAACATTGATTTTCATTTTCTAGGATGTACACATTGTTTGAATTTCTTATATAAATGCCAACAACTCTTCCTGAGTCCATTTTCTTGATTTCACATTTCTCTGAGTCAAAAATATAGATGTGCCCTTGACCACATGTTTGACTAACGCCGAGGAGATTAGGATTGAGGTTTCATACTAGTAATATATTGTATTCTTTGATTTTGTTATTGAAAAATATTAGAATAATCAACCCATAGTTACCCATATTTGACATTAATTAATCATTTTTGTCTTATTCCTAGATTCCTAGATTCCTCTCTATGCTAGTTGGCTTCCACATGCACCTAGAAGTCAATACTTGTTGAAATTGGGTCATAAAGCAATTTGGAATCATCCTGGAAATTTTTTTACCATGTCTTCTTTTATTCTTGGTTCCTAAAAGCACAGTTCTTCTTTTTCTGAAAGTTGCTTTGCTTTACAACAGTTTTAAGGAAAAAAGGAAAAGCTAGTCTCAGAGTAATTGCCTTGTTTTTTTCCCACATCCTCCTCCTTCCCTTTCTCCAAAAAAAAGCATGGATCTGATCTCTTCCCATCACTTATTATCTGGCCTATCTGACTTATCCAATTCGTGAACATCTTCATAGATTTGGAAATTCTTTCTTGTAACTATGAGGGATTTGACTAGTTTTAGTAAGCCTGCTTTTTCACCAATTCAAATAGCAACCTTGTGCTTTCAAATATCTGATGTAATTATATATTTTAGAAGCCTATTACTTCATATGTTTTGATTATGTACACGTATTCAATACATGATTAATTTACGCTCCAATTTCAGTCTCCTTTTGTGTGAATTTTGCATGTTTAATTAGAAATTTTGTGAGTGTAATTGATCTATCACTTGGGTTCAATTTCCACATGGCATCAGAGCCTTTGTAGATCAATTTATATCCTTCCAAATTTTTATTACAGGTTCAACATCACTTATTGGGAGCGCATTCTGCTTTCTGGAGGGCACAGGAGCTGAGATATGGACCAATCTCAAAGGTTCATCTTGACTCCATTCAATTTCTTTGAATGGAAAGCTGAGATAGAGATATTGTTGAGAGAGAAATGTCTCTATAGGTTTACCATGGCTAGTAAGATAGATCCCAATGTAGCTGCAGAGAAAATTAAATGACACAACAAGAGGGATGAGGCCTATGGTCTTTTGTGTCTGAGCATTTCAAGAGACCTCCTCTTTCATTTTGATTCATTGACATCACGTAATGAGGTTTGGGAGAAGATTTAAGAGAGTTTTGGAAATACATAGGATATGAGAGGACATTAAATCAAGAATTAATTGATCTCCTTGAGTCCCAGTAGCTTCGAATCATTGCAACTGTACTTTTCTAAGTTTAAGGACCTTGTTTTGCAGCTAAAACAATGTGGGATTGAAAAGAAGGAAGAGAAACTAGTCTTGACCATTCTCTCTAATATTGGTCCCGACTATTCAGTGTTTGTTTTGACCTTTCATGCCACCAAATTGATAGCTCGAACTTGGAATATTCCTAAGCTTGCTGAGTTCATGGAATCCGTCACCCAGGAGAAAGATAAATTGGTAATGATGGGCATGATCAAACCTTCCAAAGACCAAGATTTGGTTGCTGGAGATTCAAGGGTGGATTCAAAATTCAAGAAAAAGTTTTAAAAGCCACCTGAGCAAAAGAGAGACAAGTCAAAGTCTCAAGAGGATCCCTTAGGCTCCAAGAAGAACTTCCAGAAGAAGAATAACAAAGGAGAAATGAGCAAGTGCACATACTGCAGTAAGGGCTATCATCCTGTTGCGGCTGCAACTGTTTTCCCCAAATTTTTTAAAATTTTTGGTCCCCCTCATGATTTAATGTTGCTTTGAATCGTTTTGATCCATGAATTTTTGGGTCATACTTTAATTTTGGATGATTTCTTGAAGATTACCTTTCATCCTGGTTTTCAGAAATTGCTAGTGTTTGGAATTGTTGTGGGTCGCAGATTTTAGAGTTTGTTTTTGCTGAGTCGAAGATGGATCAGACCATTTGTCCTTTTCAAAACTCCATTTCAGAGGAGAAATAGTTTTAATCATTGCTAAATTTCAAAGTATTTAAGCACTTAGCATTTTTATTTGATCAGAGGCTGTAGCCTTTTCTCTTCCGTCGTTGCGGCTCCCAAACTAGCTAGCTACCTGAAATGAAAAACGCTCCACCCGCCGATGCGTGTCGCATGTCTGTAGCCTTTTCTCTTCCTCCATTGCGGCTCCCAAACCAACTAGCTACCCGAAATGAAAAACACTCCGCCCGCCGATGCGTGTCACATGTATGTAGCCTTTTCTCTTCCACCGTTGCGGCTCCCAAACCAGCTAGCTACCTGAAATGAAAAATGCTTTTCCTGCTGATGCGTGTCGCATGTCTATAGCCTTTTCTCTTCCGCCATTGCAGCTGTGCAAAGCACTTGGCTTCCGATGTCAATGTCTTTCCGATTTTCGATTGGAAGTTTTCCCGCCCACAGCTTAGGTCGTAACTTTTCCGACTCCGATACGCCTAAGTGTTTTCACAGTGCCCATTTCCTGTTAAATCCCACCTATGCAGCTGTGGATAGGTCTACCCTGCCGTGTTAGCAGTAATGCAACCCATGGCCTTTCTTGCTACTTAGCTGTTGTAGTTGATATAATTTAACGTAGTTGATTTTCTTGAAAAATACTGTCCCAATGAATGATTGTTGTCGTTTAATTGTAGGAGCGTTTAGGAGATTGTTCAGACTACCACGGTGCGAAGGTATAGATGGGAGACAGGATCACAAGGAGGACAAGCAAATTAGAAGTCAAAGCCAATAGCGACAAAGGCACAAACCTGAAAGGTCTGTCAGTTACTCAGCAAATCATGAGTCTGTGCGGGAAAGATAAAGAGAAATATGAAACGTTTTGAGGGACCGAAAGGTCACACGTGTGGGGGCAGCCCAAGCGGTCTACTGTTTTAGTTTAAACATTGGAAAGTTAGAACGGAGAGGGGATTTTTCCTAGTTAGACATGTAAAGAGATATTGTAAGAAGAACTATTTTTTTTGCAATAAAGAATTATTGTTTGCCTGTCGGAGAAAGTTTGGTGGGACGTTCAAATGCTATGCTATGGATTGGTGAAAGATGAACTATTTCATTTTTCCAGTTTTTGTCCATTAACTATGATATTGTTCTAACTCTTAGAGCCTATGTTCTTGTTTGAATGATTTCTGGTTTATTCTGTGAAATTACCACCATGAGTAATGCATGCTGTTCATAAAAAATTGGCTATCTGATTGTCTAAATATCTTTAATCGTTCATGTGTCGTAGGAAGGAATATCAGCTATCTGTAATTTCTCTTTATAATGCATGCACAATACACATTACTCATAAATAAGTTACAATTTGGCTCCCCGGGGATAGATAGATAGATAGATAGTTAGTTTTACTTTATTGCTGCATATGTGATTTAGATGCTTGTGAGTTCTAAGACGAGAAGTAAGAACCTGTGCATCACGTTGTGACTACTCCTTGCATCCTTTATCACCCTACATGGTTAATTAGGCATGTACATATCGTACTTTAAGTCAAAAAATACAAAAAATACACACGGTGGACCGGGCTGCAACCAGTAAAACCTTTATTTTTTTTGTTACTTGACCTACGGTAGCCGGACCTCAAACCGGACGGATTCCCTATACCAAACAGTCACGGGATAGTTGGGAACATTGACTAGGGAGAATCCCTTGCTGTTGTTGCCTGCGAATTTACAGGCCTCAACAGTTTTTGGTGCTAGAAGGAGGGCCGCCAGTGCATGGCTGGTTGAGGAAAACTGTTTTCCAGAGACTATTCCACCGGTAACAGTTCAGAAAGAAGTGGGATTCATAATCCAATTCCAGAAGAAAGGGGTAGAGAACATTTGTTTTCTATTGACAACGAGGTTGTTAATAATATGAGAAGACACACTAGGGCATACGTGCAGAAGATCGGAGGATTTTCGATCATCCCTGAATTTCCCATAAGAGAATATAAAAGGAAAGATCGTCCCATATTGGAAGACTCAGTGCTGGTTGAGGATTGGGAAGAGCTTGTAGAAACAACCCTCCAGGAAGTTGTACTGCCTTTGAATCTAGAAGGCCCAGATACTCCTCATAGTTCTCCTGCTCACACTCCTATTTGCTCACCTCCTCACTCTCCACCCAGACTCATGGCAGGCGTAAACGCTAATCAACCACCCAAACCACCAAATCCACCACCTTCTTGGATAGTTAGATCACCTTTAAACCTGACACCTCTGTTACATGATTTACCTCAAGCCTTTGAAAAGATGCTGCCCAAATTCGACCCAAGTGAAAAGATACTAGTAGACGACCACTTGCAAAGTTTTTATTTGGAAATAGAAGGGTTAAGGGCTGGGGAGTATGAATATGTAGTTTGCAGACTATTCCCGCACACCCTTAAAGGAGTTGCAGTATCATGGTATTTTGGTTTGCCTGCGAACTCTATACTTGATTGGGATACCTTCGAAAGGATCTTTAGAAGTAAGTATGCAATCCAAAAGACTCATGCAACCCTCATGAAAGGACTATGCACTTTAAAGAAAGAGAGAAAAGAGAAGGTGCACAGCTTCACTCAAAGATTTGCAGCATACCTCAAGAATTTTTCTGAAGCTGACAGACCTTCAGATAAAGTACTGATCGAATA
This sequence comes from Pseudotsuga menziesii, assembly GCA_001517045.1. NCBI lineage: Eukaryota > Viridiplantae > Streptophyta > Pinopsida > Pinales > Pinaceae > Pseudotsuga > Pseudotsuga menziesii. Next base: position 575,956 of record LPNX010269925.1, read on the forward strand.
TTATACTTCGGCTTTAGGACCCGAACTGGCCATGTTTGCCAAAATGAAGGCCAAGCCCACTTTAGTAGAAACTTATGAGGAGGCAGAAAAGATAGAGGCTGAAAGAGAAAGTATTGAAGATTATCCCGAACGGTCAAGAGAGAAAGGTGTGGGAAGGAAAGCCTTGTTGTTTGCTAAGCCTAAGGAAGAGCAATCACCATATTTTGAAAGTATGGAAAAAAAGATGCAGAAGCTTTCTAACAGAATCATAGACTTGGAAAAAGAAAAGGAAACTCATAAGTTCTACAAGCCCTATTACAAGAAAATGGAGGATAACAATCAATCCCAACCTCCTCCTCACAATTCAGCATCTATGAATTTAACAGAGGTAGGAATGGACAATTTTTGCACGTTCCACCAACAGCCCCACTCTGAAAAGAATTGTCCTCAATGGATAAACTCAATGATGTTGGTTATGAATCAGCTGCTGGATTCTAAATTAACAGAATATGGAGATGAATAAAAGAGGGACAGTACCACTTCAACGAAATAATAAGAAGATGAGGCCATGGTTCTGTGGAATTCCGTTTCGTTATTCGATGTTGAGGAAGAAAAGAATTGGGGATACGAGAGTGTCATGGAAATGAACGTTACAACAAGGAGCCAAGGGTCGGTTAAAGAAGACAGTCTCATACTCCCAAAAATCAAAAGGCTGCAGAAAAATGTTAAGAAATTTCAAAATAATTCCGCAGCTGATAAAATTCCCGAATTCACCATTACCAGCCAAGATCCTAGGCATAATGATATGTTGGCCAAGCCCAATGAAGAAAAGATGAATGCTGATAAACCACATCCCGTTGAATTGCAGATGGATTATGACATCGTGGAAGATATAAAGAAGGTAAAGGTGAACGTTTCACTATTTGAAATGTGTAAAGTGCCGCAGCAAAAGGAAAGACTATTCAAAGCGCTTGAAGCATCGGATGAGAGGCTGCCCGCTGACAATCGAACTAAAGAGGAAGAAGAAATTGGAGAAACCAGCATTGGAGGTAAGTCTAAGAACAAACATCCACCTTTCCTCCTCACTTTTGAAATTTTTAATCACAACGTACATAATTTCCTGGTAGACTCAGGTGCGTCGGTTAACGTCATGCCAATATCAGTCTGTAAAAAGATAAATGGGCAGCCTAAGCCATCCATGTGGAGGGTTGTTCAGTTGGACAGGATGAATGTAAAGGTAATTGTCGAGATGGAGGATGTCCTAGTCTTCCTGTCATCGAATGATAAAGTGTGCCAAGTCATTGATATCGTGGTGGCCGATATACCAGACGCTTATGGGCTTGTCCTTAGCAGAGACTGGCAAACAAAACTAAATGGATATTTTGCCTCGGATTGGTCGCATCTATGGCTTCCATATAAAGGGAGCCCAAACCAAATTAAAATTTTGAGGGAACCTCACATGAAATACAACGTTACTCAACTTGAGGAAAAGAATGAACCAGTGGATTTTGTGTTGGGAAATTATTTTATTGAGTTGGAACCAGGAAATTACCAAGCAGAAGAAGCCAGCAACATGTCAGACACCCAGCCTGATCTCCTTCGATTCTCACAGGCTGATGAAATCGACTGTAAAATAGTAGACTTAGTAGTAGGAGTAGATTCACATGCAGTAGCGAGTGATTTCTGGACATTGTTTTTTGATGGCTTTAAGACATTAGAAGGGTCAGGGGCCGGTTGTGTCCTTATCGACCCCAAGAAGAATAAACATTTTATTTCATGTAGATTAGAGTTTGAATGTACAAATAAAACAGCTGAGTATGAAGCGTTGGTGCAAGGATTGAGGAAAGCAATCGAATTAAAGGTAAGTAATCTGAAAGTTTTTGGAGATTCTAAAATAATTGTAAAATAGATTCAGAATCAAATACATTGTATTTCTCCCCACTTGAAAGCTTATCAAAATGAGGTATGGGATCTGCTCAAATGTTTTAACGCATTTAATATTGTTTCAATTCCAAGACTAAAAATGCAGCAACTAACTTGCTAGCCACATCAGCTGCTAGGCTTGTGCCTACTAATAATCGGTGCTCCGTTGAACTGCTTTTCAGGCCCTTGGTCCTTGATATGATTACTAACTTACGAGTGTTCGATGACGATCAACAGGTTATAGAATGCTTAACAAATGACGAGGTATTTAAAGGAGCAATTATAGACGATGAAGAACATCAGGCCGAGCTAAAGTATGATAATTTCATCCCTAAAGGAGTCAGAACCTTAGAAAGAATGTTCGATCTAAATGAAAAGTTTAGAAGGCCAGCAAACGTGAAGACTCACAGCTCATCTCTACAGTTCGAATTGATAAATTTAGGGATTGAGACAAATCCTAAATATGTGAATCTTGGCAAATGCTGTTCACCAGCTGAAAGAGATAAGTTCATCAGTCTTTTTAATCAATATAAAGATGTTTTCACCTGGACATACGAATATTTGAAGACATATGACACTAGCATCATCCAGCATGTCATCCCCATTAAATCTGGTGTCAAACCTTATCAGCAACCTTTAAGGAAAATGCACCCCAAATTGGAACCTCTGATTCAGAGTGAAGTTAAGAAATTATTGGATGCTAGGATCATTTTTAAGGTCAGACACTCTGAATGGGTCTCAAATTTGGTACCAGTGAGGAAAAATCTGGAGAAATCAGGCTATGCGTGGATTTCAGTTATTTGAACCACGCTTCAGATAAAGATAACTATCCTGTTCCACCCATGGAACAACTACTACAAATGGTCTCAGGTTCTGAACTATTTTATTTATTGGACGGTTTCTCAGGCTACAATCAAGTATTAGTAGCCGAAGAAGATAGATTAAAGACAACATTCAGGACCAGATGGGGAACCTTTGCTTATCGAGGAATGCCCTTTGGGATTATAAACGCTAGAGCCACGTTCCAGAGGGCTATGGACATAGCTTTCCGTGGTTTGATTGGCTATAGTGTTGTGATATACCTCGATGATATTATGATATTCTCAAATATGAGAGAAGAACATGCGTTCCATCTAAGACAGATTTTTGAACGCTGTCGAAAATATGGCATCTCACTCAATCCCAAGAAGTGTGTGTTCGGTGTCATAGAGGGTAAGTTGCTGGGGCACGTAGTTTCAAAGAATGGAATATCTATAGATCCAGAAAGGATCAAAGAAATTGAATAGATTCCCTTGCCCCATAATAAAAAAGGGATGCAATCATTTATGGGAACAATAAACTTTGTGCAAAGATTTGTGCCTGACTTCGCTCAGATTGTCAAGCCTCTGCAGCAAATGGTGAAGAAAAGTGCACAATTCAAATGGACTGAGATTGAGAAGAACGCATTTAGCAAAATTAAAACTGCTGTTGCACATGCACCCTCCCTAAAAAGCCCAGATTTCGACAAAGATTTTATTCTGTATACCTTTGCATCTGATGATTCACTAGCGGCTGTGCTTACTCAAAAGGAAGATGGGGGGGATGAATTCCCAATATCTTTCATGAGCACTGGTCTACAAGGGGCCGAATTAAATTACCCGGCTATTGATAAACAAGCTTACGTAGTATTCAAAGCAGTGAAACAATTCAGGCCCTATATATTAAAAACTTGAACCAAGGTGATCGTCCCATACCTAGCTGTGAGGTCACTTTTTGTACAAAAGGAGTTAGGAGAAAGAAGGGGCAATTGGGTAACAACTCTTCAATAGTATGACCTCGAATTCAAGCCAGATTCTATAGTTAAAGGGCAGGGGTTGTGCAAACTAATGACTGAACATGGGAACAATGATGAACATGCCTGGGAAGACGAGGCTGAATTACATTTGATGGATGTATGTCCTTTGTTCACAGCCCCCGAATATTGGTATAGAGACCTCGTGCATTACCTGTAGGCAGGGTTGTTGCCCGAACATTGGAATTCTAAGCAAAGAAGAGTGTTGCATCTCAAATCAGCCTCCTATCAAATTGTTGAAGGAATATTATTCAGAAAAAACTACGACAGAGTTCTTCTTAGATGCTTAGAGAAAGAAGATGCGACGAAAGTAATGACAGATTTGCATGACGGGCCTGCTGGGGGACATTTTTCAGGAGATACCATTGCTCACAAAATTCTCAGGGTCAGTTACTATTGGCCCACGCTTTTCAAAGATGCACATGCCCATGTACAGAAGTGCGATATTTGTCAAAGGTGTAGTGGAAGGAAATCTAAAGCAGCCACACTACTGAAGCCTGTGATGATCACGGAGTCGTTCGAACAATGGGGGTTGGATATTATTGGGGAGATAAAGCCGAAATCTTCCCTACAACATTAGTACATTCTGACTGTAATCGATTACTTCACTCGCTGGGTCGAATCCATCCCGTTGCACAAAACAAATGAAGACGCGGTCATCAACTTCCTACAGGACCACATTATGACCAGGTTTGGAGTTCCAGTTTCTTTAGTCTTTGATAATGCTACTTACTTTTCATTGATTAAATTAACTGCTTTTGCTCATGAGAAAGGAATAAATTTGCATTAATTTGCAAATTACTATCCACAAGGAAATGGCCTGGCTGAATCCACTAACAAAAATATGATTAGAATTTTAAAGAAGACTGTGATAGAAAACCAGAGGAGTTGGCACTCAGCGCTACCAAACACCCTTTGGGCTGATAGAGTCACCCCCAAGTCTTCATTAGGAGTGTCACCGTATACCCTTGTGTATGGTAAAGAAACCATTCTTCCCCCCAATATCATGCTACCCTCCTCCATAATAGCTCAAGAGTCTAGAGGGCTGGAGAATGAAGTTTTGCAGATGAGGATATGTAATCTTCTGAAATTAGAAGAGGCTAGATCTAGGGCCAAAGAGCGATTTAAACAACAACAAGAGGTAATAAAGAGATGGTTCGACAAGCACAAGGCAGGAACAAAGGACTTTGAAGTGGCAGATTTGGTCCTCAAGTGGGACCACCCCCATGATGAGAAAGGAAAACACACGAAATTCCAGTAGTTATGGGTAGGCCCTTTCCAGATTGCGGCAAAGCTTGGCCCTTCCACTTATAAGTTACAAGATATTCAAGGGTGGGAAGAGAACTTACCAGTAAATGGTTTAGTTCTCAAGCCTTATTTTTCCTGAGTTTCATTTGTCTTCTTCTATCTTGTATATAAATAATCTGGCTTGGTCGTCTTTTTGAGTCTTTGAGTCATGAAGTTCAGTTTTGTTTTAGTTTAAATTTCTGTCGATTTCAATAAAGGAGGAAAACCCATGGTTGCATGGAAAACATCATAATTTTGGTATGATTAAGGTTCCTGGGTATAAGACTGTATATTGCTGCTTGTCTAAAAGAACTTCTTCCAGTTTAGCAGTTTTCCCAAATGGCTATGTACGCATTGAAGTCCTACTTAACCCCTGTAAAATAAACCAGAGTCAAAGGGTATGGAATACTATTTTGAGGCTCCATCCATGTCACATTTAAAATGTCCTAGGGGGTGACAGCCAGAGGCCCATGGAAAGAAGTACGGTAAGCAGTATATTAAATACAAATGATCCCATGCCAGGAAATGAATGCCAAAAGGCAGATAAGAGTCAAAACTCCTATGAAAGCATCATATATAAAAATAAATGTTGAATCATATAAGTACTAAATCATCGAAAGTTCCTCTCCATCTGTGAGCTGAAGCATGAACGCACCCCTCACACAAAAGGACACTTGGGATAGAGGAGCATGAATTAAAGTTCAGAAAGAAAGGCATGCAGGAGGACTCATTTGAAAAGGACAAAAGTCCAAAAGCACAAAAGTGCTAAAGTGTCATGGGAATGAGGAACAAGTGAATATTGCTATTTACCATATGCTACAATCCTGTGGTACCCAAGCTGGCAGCTACCTGAAGACACAAGTAACAATGAAACCCATCTCCAGGCCTCAAAAGAGATATCTTGACTTAAAAATCCTGGTTTCCACTCTCCCAAATCGAACTGTCATCAATGATTAAAGGTACATCCTTTTGCCATTTGAGAAATCCAGATAGTTGGAAGAATTCAATAGGTTCGTTTGTTGTTAAACAGTCTGCTACTCAAGAAAGAATCGTCCAGAGTTCTAGGTTCACTAGGTAATCGCCAATTGTTGTGGCTGCAACTGTTTTCCCCAAATTTTTTAAAATTTTTGGTCCCCCTCATGATTTAATGTTGCTTTGAATCGTTTTGATCCATGAATTTTTGGGTCATGCTTTAATTTTGGATGATTTCTTGAAGATTACCTTTTGTCCTGGTTTTCAGAAATTGCTCGTGTTTGGAATTGTTGTGGGTCGCAGATTTTAGAGTTTGTTTTTGCTGAGTTGAAGATGGATCAGACCATTTGTCCTTTGCAAAACGCCGTTTCGGAGGAGAAACAATTTTAACCATTGCTAAATTTCAAATTCTTTAAGCACTTAGAATTTTTATTTGATCGGAGGCTGTAGCCTTTTCTCTTCCGCCGTTGCGGCTCCCAAACTAGCTAGCTACCTGAAATGAAAAACGCTCCACCCGCCGATGCGTGTCGCATGTCTGTAGCCTTTTCTCTTTCGCCGTTGCGGCTCCCAAACCAGCTAGCTACCCGAAATGAAAAATGCTCCACCCGTCGATGCGTGTCGCATGTCTGTAGCCTTTTCTCTTCCACCGTTGCGGCTCCCAAACCAGCTAGCTACCCGAAATGAAAAACGCTCCTCCCGCCGATGCGTGTCGCATGTCTATAGCCTTTTATATTCTGCCATTGCAGCTGTGCAAAGCACTTGGCTTCCGATGTCGATGTCTTTCTGATTTTTGATTGGAAGTTTTCCTGCCCACAGCTTAGGCCGTAACTCTTAGAGCCTATGTTCTTGTTTGAATGATTTCTAGTTTATTCTGTGAAATTACTACCATGAGTAATGCATGCTGTTCATAAACAATTGGCTATCTGATTGTCTAAATATCTTTAATCGTTCATGTGTCGTATGAAGGAATATCAACTATCTGTAATTTCTCTTTATAATGCATGCACAATACACATTACTCATAAATAAGTTACAATTTGGCTCCCCGGGAATAGATAGATAGATAGATAGTTAGTTTTACTTTATTGCTGCATATGTGATTTAGATGCTCGTGAATTCTAAGACGAGAGGTAAGAACCTGCGCATCACGTTGTGACTACTCCTTCTGTCCTTTATCACCCTGCATGGTTAATTAGGCACGTGCATATCATACTTTAAGTCAAAAAATACAAAAAATACACACGGTGGACCGGGCCGCAACCGGTAAAACCTTTATTTTTTTTGTTACTTGACCTACGGTAGCCGAACTGCAAACTGGACAGATTCCCTATACCAAATAGTCACGGGTTAGTTGGGAACGTTGACTGGGGAGAACCCCTTGTTGTTGTTGCCTGCGAATTTCCAGGCCTCAACACATCCTGAGAGCTCTAGTATGAAAAAGAAAATTTACATGTTGACCCAACTCCTAGAGAAGAACAACATCTCCCTTCCTGATTTCTCAAAGAAGAGGGAAGGAGGATCAAATTCGGAAGACAAGGAGAGAGTACATGCTTTGGTTGCTGGCACCTCAAACTCACCTAGCTTCATCATTAATTCTGGAGCTTCCAAACATATGGTTTCGACAAGGGAGATATTTTCCTCTCTTGACATATCGAAAGTTCCACCAATATTTTTGCGAGATAGCTCTCTGACTGGTAGTATGGGGAAGGGTAGGGTTGACCTTGACCATGGTAATTTCAATAATTTGTTGTATGTTCCAAGTCTTTCCTCTAATCTCTTGTCAGTGTATCAGATGACTCACACTGGGTCTCCAAAGAAATTCATCTTCTCCCCCAATGAAGTTGAAATCACAGATATTTCGAATGGTAAAGTCATAACAAAAGGTGTTGTTGATCACACTTCGAAGGTATACAAGTTTTCCCATTTTCTACCCTACTCAAACCCCTCTTCTCTTATTACTCATGCTAATGAAGCAAGCAAGCTTTGGCATTAAATATTTGGCCATGTTAACTACAAGTATCTTTATGATTTGAGTGACAAAGGTATGGTCATAGGGTTACCAAAGATCAAGTTTTCTAAGGGAGTCTATCAAGGTTGTATCCTAGGAAAACACCCAGAGCACAAGTATGAGAGAGTTAGTTATGAGGGAACCTCTGCATCTCTTGAGTTAATCCATAGTGACATTGTTGGTCCATTCCCTCATATTTCCATGAGTCAAGAGAAATATGCACTCACCTTCATAGATGATTTTTTCAGGTATTGTTGGGTTTACTTCCTAAAGCACAAGTATGAAGTTTTTGACCTCTTCAAGGTCTTTAGAGAATTGGTTGAGAACCAGTCTGGGAGGAAACAAAAGATCTTCAGATATGACAATGGTGGAGAGTATGTCAAGTCGTAGTTCATCCATTATTGTAAAGATGCAGGTATCTAGATGCAACATTCTATTCCTTACACACCACAACAAAATGATGTTGCTGAGAGAAAGAACATATCACTCAAGGAGATGGCAACTTGAATGATGGAGGCTAAAAATTTTCCACGAAAGTTTTGGGCCGAGGCTATAGACTGTGCATCCTATATCCAAAATAGGGTGCCACATAAGTAGCTTCATAGTATGACACCTTTCAAATCTTGGAGTGGCCACAAGCGAGATGTGACCCAATTTAGGATTTTTGGCTCAAAGGATTGGGCTAGAATTTCAACTGAAAAGAGGAAGGATTTGTGTCACGTCCCCAATCGTTACTCGACGGAGAGGACGTGACTAACATCTATCAACCGGGGAAATATAAGCCCCATGAACATAATACATGTATATATAAAAAAATGCATTTGAACTCAAAGCATATAAATACATAGATGCATAATACAATGTACATGATATATACATCGAAAGAAAAATCATGCATTCGACACATTCATGCATTCAACATGTTCATGATAATGTCATAATAATTCATAAGCAAATACAATTGTAGAACTTAAATACACTAGAATACTTATCTTTTAAAGAAGCTCATCCCACAACCAATTATGTCACTACAACGTTCCACCCAACCATAGGCCAGTGTGCTCTTTAGTCTCTCAGTAACACTGCCACCCCTGAGCTGGGAATAATATTCCCCAAGGAATAAGGAACACTAGCAGACTTCACCCATAGCCAAGGATACAATTAAAATTCAGCCAGGCCAACACAGTTGGGTTTATTAGACTTACGCAGGCAATGGCTTACACTTGGTCAAATTCACATGAGATACAACCAAGCCAACAGATGGGTTTATCAGGATACCAGCCAAGCCATCCTTCTAGTTGGGTTTATCAGGCTGTCAAGGAGGTGGAAAGACTGATTTCTAAGGTAGTGAGCTCAACCCCAGAGCAATCGTGTTCAGGAAAAACAACTAACAAACAGGAGAAAACGTGAAGAAAAAAAATCCACAGAGGAAAACCATAAATGTGAAGGAACATATTGCTGAACAAGGGAAAATCATGGAGGGTTTAGACTCATAATCATTTTTTTTGCTTGCTTGGTTTTTCGAAAATGTTTTGTTCAATGCAAATCGTGAGGGAAGGTGAAATGTTGCTACATGAGGGAAAGGTGGCCGTTTTTGGTGATTTCTTGCCCAAGAAATTCAAAAAATGTTTTTCCCAAAGCGGGGCTCTGCCCAATTCAAATTTCTCCACTCTTCCAATCCCCCACTCCCTCATCCTTAGGAAAAATCATGCCCCCATCTCATTTAGTTGCGTTGACATAGCCGACTTTGGGTTTTTTTCATTAAAATTGCAATTTTAACATAATGTTCAGCTGTTAATGTTCAACTAGCATAAAAAATACCATCAACCACATCTTAATTGCCGAAAAATAAACACTAAATCAATGGTGGGTCTTTTGCCTAGCTCCACACTATGATTATTTAATATCATTTTATTTAAATGCAAACGAGGTCAAAACTAGGGTATTACAATTTGCAACCCAAAAGCCAAGAGTGCCTATTTGTTGGGTATTCTGAAGATTCAAAAGGGTACAAGCTGAACAACTTGAGCACTAACAAAGATTTCATTGAAAGGAGTGTTCAGTTCGAAGAAGAGCCTTAAGCAACCATTGAAGTTGGAGAGTCTTCTTCACCACCACAACCATTGATTGTAAGTGAAGAGACTAATGAGTTTTTTTATTCTGATATGTCTAATAATAATTATTTAATTGTAGATCCTAACAGCCCTACAAGACCAAAATGGGCATCAAGGAACATTCATGCAGCTGGGGAACTAGCTGGAAATCCTAGCGACACTAGGAGGACTAGATCTCAATTTGAGAGCACCCTTTGTGTGAAAGATCCACTCTTTGCTGAGAAGTGTTATTTTATGGTTGATTATGATCCTTAGACATATGAATATGCAGTACATGATCCAATATGGAAAACAACCATGAAATAAGAATTCAGCTCGCTCCAGAAGAACAACACATGGGAACTGGTTGATCTCACCCTAGGGAGAAAGCTAGTGAAGTGTAAGTGGGTCTTTAAAACTAATTTTTCTGCTGATGATTCACCTTTGAAATATAAGGCAATATTGGTATCCAAGGGCTACTCACAAGTACATGGTATTGATTACAATGATACCTTTGCACCAGTGGCAAAGATGGACTCGATAAGGCTAGCTCTAGCCATTGCAGCCTCAAGGCAATGAGAGGTACATATCATGGATGTGAAGTGTGCCTTTCTAAATGGATATTTGAATGAATATATTTATATGTAGAAACCATAAGGTTTTGTTTCTAATCCATCTTTAGTGTGCAGGTTAAAGAAATCATTGTATGGGCTCAAGAAAGCCCCTAGGGCTCGGTATGCCAAGATTGATGGCTTTCTACTGTCACTGAGTTTTGTTCGATGCAATTCTGATCCTAATTTATATTTGAAGCTGATTAATGGTTATTTAATGATTACTATTTTATATGTGGATGACCTACCGATCACAGGAAGTTCAAAGAAAGAAATTTCCTCGAAGGATGCAATGAACCATGCCTTTTCTATGACAAATTTGGGATTGTTGAGCCAATTATTGGGTCTCGAAATTGCTCAATCCCAACATGGAATCAAGGTTAATTAGTCCAAGTATGATTCATGTCTTCTCAACAAGTTTAATATTAAATATTGCAAGCCAATCAAGTCTCCATTCCTTTCAGGAGTTAAGCTTGAAGAAGCAGGTTCTTCTCCTTTGGTAAATAAAACACTGTATAGGTAGTTGATTGGGTGTTTGCTTTATCTTACACATACTCGACCTGAATTATATTATGCAACTAGTGTGGCTTCAAGATACATGGATCAGCCTCATGAGATCCATTGGAGAGCAGCCAAGAGGATCCTAAACTTTGTTCAAGGAACAATGACTCATGGGATTTTCTATAAAGCAAAGTCTGACTTAGAGCTAGTTGGATTTATTGACAATGATTGGGTAGGTGACAACACAGATTGAAAGTAATACTCAGGATATGTGTTCATGCTTGCAGAAAGACTAATAAACTGGTTAAGTAAGAAATAGAGTGCCATAGCACTCTCATCTACAGAGGCAGAGTATAGAGGAGTTGTGAATGCAACTACTCAATGTTTGTGGTTGCAGGGGATACTTGGAGAATGTGGTTTCGAATCAGAGTTTTCAAGAATAATCTATTGTTACAATCAAAGTAACATTTGAATATCCATTGATCCAATTCAAATATAAAGAACCAAGCACATTGAGATCCATATGCACTATATCAGGGAGCTTGTGCATGATGGTACCATTGCTCTACTCTACTGTGCATATTCAGAGCAAGTAGCAGATATATTCACCAAAGTATTTTGTGAGAAGACCTTCAGTAATATAAAATCACTTCTATGGATTTTTGATCATGTGGTGAAGTATGATTGATAACAATATTTCCAATTTTTTTTTCCTGTACATGTTTAAGGGAGGATTTTCCCACTGGGTTTTTGCCTCTTTCCTTGGTTGTATGGACATGCAGTATGTAAAGGGTGACTAAGCCTTGTTTCTAGGCCCTATAGTTTTCCGATATTTACTCATAAATCTAGGATTACGGGGGTTATTATAATAATCAACCATAGTTACCCATATTTGACATTAATTAATCATTTTTGTCTTATTACTAGATTCCTAGATTCCTCTATGCTAGTTGGCTTCCACATGCACCTAGAAGTCAATACTTGCTAAAAATGGGTCATGGAGAACTTTGGAATCATCCTGGAAATATTTTTAGCATGTCTTCTTTTATTCCTCATTCCTAAAATCCCATTCTTTCTTTTTCTGAAAGATGCCTTGCTTTACAATAGTTTTAAGGCAAAAAAGAAAAGCTAGTCTAGGACTAACTGCCTTGTTTTTTTCCCACATAATCCTCCTTCTTTTTCTCCAAAAAAAAGCATGGATCTGATATATTTCCATCACTTATTATATGGCCTATCCGATTTATCCAATTCATGATCATCTTCATATATTTGGAAAGTATTTCTTGCACCTATGGGGGATTTGACTAGTTTTAGTAAGCCTGTTTTTTGACCAATTCGAATAGCAACCTTGTGCTTTCGAATATCTGATGTAATTATATATTTGAGCAGACTATTACTTCATATGGTTGGATGATGTACACTTATTCAATACATGATTAATTTATGCTCCAATTTCAATCTCCTTTTGTGTGAATTTTGCATGTTTGATTAGCAATTTTGTGAGTGTAATTGATCTATCACTTGGGTTCAATTTCCACAACAACAACAATTCCTTTTCCAATTATCTTGGAAGACAAATTGTCTCCAAAATTGACTTTACCCTTATTATCCTTTAGTGTTATGAATTTGTTTGGGTCACTGGTCATATGTTTTGAACACCCAATGTCCAAGTGCCATAGGTTTTTATTTTCTGTAGCACATAGAGAAATCATGGAAATTTCCTTTTCTTCATTTTCCCTCCAATAATTCTTTTGTTTTGTGTCTTGAGACTTAATTGCAATAGTCCTCATTGTAGGAGTCATCAGTTTACAATCTCTTGCCATATTTCCATGGTTATTACATTTGTAACACTCTATGTCATATTTTTGAAGAAGTGTAAAAGGGTTATGATTTCCTTTTGGTTTATTGCTTGATGAATTTTTCTTGTATTCAGGAACCTTCCCATAAGATCTGCAATTTAAGGATTTATGACCAAATTTATTACAAGAGTAACAGTGACCTAAAAAGACCTGTAGATGTCTATTTAGTCTCTTGGGCACCATATTATTTCTGTTTTTATCTTGAGAGTTTGGGGCAACTTTCTTGCTCTCTTAATTTTTAACTGGACTCTTTAGCGCTTCAACATAAATTTTCTTGTTTTCTCCTTGATTAGAGAAAGATAAACATTGTGGTTTCTTTTCTTTGTTAAAATTCAAGCCAGATCTATTACTTGATGCTCTTTGGAAATTCAGGATGCCATCAAGAATCCTTGAGCTACTCTCAAAATTTGATTTGATAGATCCTTCATCAATATTTTTCTTGAATTGTATGATCTATTCTTCAAGTATCTCATATTATTGTATTATTTTTTTGAGCTGCAGGGTTAGGTCCTCCTCAATCCTTTTGGCATCTAGAAGTTAAGCTTCCAACTAACTAATGATATGACTTGACTGTTATTTTTTTCTTGCATTTCTCAAGTTCTTCAAGAGAGATAACAAGTTCAAATCTTAAGTATACTTCTCCTTCTAAATATGAGTCACTATTTGAAGCTTGAGTATCACGACCCATGAATATAATTTCAGCTTCCTCATCTTCACTTGCATCTGCATCTTCACTATATTCCATGGTGTAGACAATTTCCTTTTTCTCATAGGAATTTTTCTTGTTTCTTGTCTTACCCTTTTTGAATTTTGAGGTTTCTCTCTCGTCACTATCATTTTGTTTAGGGTAAGTACATTTTGAAGCAAAATGTCCAATTCTTCCACAATTAAAACATTTTAGGGGTAACTTTCCTTTATAGTTTCCAGTACCTTGTCAGGTTTTTTAATAAAAGGAGCTTCCTCATCATCTATGTAATACCCCGATTTTGACCCCGTTTGCATTTAAAGATACATGATGTATATTTTGTAATTAATAGTGGTGTGGAGCTAAAGGAAAAATCCCCACCATCAATTTGGTTGTTTATGTTTCGGAAATTGGGATTGTTGCCGATGGTATATCGTGCTATCCGACACATTAGAGTTTGGAATCATGTAAATATGCACATTAATTAAAATAAACCTACAACTAGCTATGACGATGCAACGTTAAATGAAAAGGGCATGATTACCTAAGGTTAAGGGGGGATTGTATAACCCGTGGGAGCCTTTGGGGAAAAGCCATGTGTCACCACCCTATTTGATTGCTCACCTTCCTTGTCTCATCCAACCACCTCTTTAGTGTTTTGTTGATTGGCCGGGGCAGTTATTCCTGGAGGTTGAGGGTGGCAAGACTATCAATATTTGCCACACGCCCTCTCCACCAGTCGTTTCTCCACCTTCACGTGGGTAATAGAACCACGAATACACCACTCTCTAGGTGGTTGGGTTCACTCTCACGTGGGGACGCACAGGGGGTTCAGATGGTCTTCCTCACGCAGAGTAGAGTTAAGAAGGGGGGGGGATATTTCTTGTTAGGGGGTTCGTTCTCCCTTCTCTAGGGATTGTCGGCCTGTGATTATGTTATTCCTCCGGCCAGTGTAGAGCAGGGAGTTCCTATTGTAGTACCGGACTGTGTATTGCCCTGTCCATAATCGTGAACCGTGACTATAATTTTCCCCTTGTGAGACATTTCTCTCCTGTTCACGCAGAGAGTCTGTGCTTACCCTCTCCATTGCCAGTTATGTAAATGTGCCATGGCTCCATTGTCGAGGAGGATTGTTGTTTCCCCACATTTGACGGTTGAGTTGCCGATGTGATCTGGGTTACTGTAGGTTGTTGTGGAGTCATTTTGGCCACGATAGGGCCAAGAACGACTCAGGGATTGTTTTCCCTTTTCAATGCTGTGAGTTTGGATTTATTCCCATTGGCAGACTGTGTAATGTTGCCATCATTTCGTTGTTGAGCCGTGGCTGTGGTTTTTCCTTGATTTGGTGGTTTACTGTGGT
Organism: Pseudotsuga menziesii; assembly: GCA_001517045.1. Lineage (NCBI taxonomy): Eukaryota > Viridiplantae > Streptophyta > Pinopsida > Pinales > Pinaceae > Pseudotsuga > Pseudotsuga menziesii. The sequence continues at coordinate 591,065 of LPNX010269925.1, forward strand.
TTTCCCTCCATTGTTCGTGGCTTGTTGTGGTTTCCCCCATGTTGTGTGTTGCTGCGAATGCAATCATATTTTGGGTTGTAGTTGAGTTTTTTTGGCCATGTTAGGGCCAAGAACAACTCTGAAACATCTTGTTTGACCTGAGCTATGTTCCCTTATCGTTTGGGTTGTCGCCTTGTCGTCTTTGTTTCTTCACAGAGCTGTGAACAGATTGTTTTACTGCTGTATGTAGTGGGTGGTCTTCAAATTGTTTAGAGCATGATTAGAGGCTGGGTATGCTTGAGAATCCTGGTGTTGGGAGCCACCCAAACAGAGGAAGGATGCTGGCTTTCTTCTCCACAACCCTTGAAGAGTATTGGAAAGGGAATTCAGGGCCTGAGGGACTGCGAAGTAGAGAAAGGACTGATTCTCGGTGTTGGGTGTGTGGATGTCTTAGAAGTCAGGTTAGCTCTGGTGTAGGCATCCTTAGCTCTCCATTGAGACCACCAGCTTAAAATTTAGCTTTTCCTAGCTCCCTGACGACTTGATAAACCCTACTATGTGGTATTGGCTGATTTGTGTACCTTGGCTATGTGTAAGCCTGCTTTGACCCTTATTCCTTGAGGAATCATTCCCAACTCGGGGGTGGCAATGTTACTGAGAGATTGATGAGCACCCTGGACTATGGTTGGGTGGAACGTTGCAGCGACGTAGCTGGTTGCGGGACGACTTCTTTATGAGATAAGTATCCTTGTCTATTTTACTTTTGCAATTATGTTTACTGATTAATGAATATAATGAACACGTGGTATGCTTGATTGAATGTATGTTTACTTCTGCTATGTATATGAAGGATTATGCATCTTAGTATGTTTTATGTTTTAAGAATTTTATTTCAGCATTATATGCCTGTTCATGTTCATGGGGATATTTTTCCCGTATGTTTGGTGATAGTAGCATCCTCTTCACCGGTTTGAGGGTCGGGGACGTTACAATCTAGGTTCTCTTATTGATTTTTGGATGAGGCTTTAAAAGTTGCTTCTTTTCTTGACGATTCATTTAGTCTCGTTCTCATCTCATATGCAGTGAGGATTCCATGTAGTTCATCTACTGTCACATGGTCAAGATCATCTCATTCTTCTAGGGTGGATCGTTTGAGTCATATTTCATTGGAAACGTTCTTAGTACCTTGCTCACAACTTCTCTCTTTTAATTTTCCTCCAAGGCCTCTAATAAAATTGACAACCTCATATACTCTTAGAAGATATTCCAAAATATTTTCTTCTTCTTTCATTTTAAGGCTCTCAAACTTCCCTTTATATGTCTGAAGCTTGGACTCTTTGACTTTAGATGCTCCTTCATAGATAATTTTTAACTTATCCTGGGCTTGTTTGGCAGTCTTGCATCACATAAGTTTTGTAAATACAGAGTTTGTCAACCCACTCAGGATTGCAATTATGGATTTGGAATTACCTTCATATTGGCCTAGTTCCACTGGGTCTGTAGGTGCTTGGTCATTTATTTTATACTCTTTCTCAGTTGTTGCCCAAACCTTCCATCCAAGGGACATCAGATGGCACTTCATTCTCACACTCCAGTATGCATAATTTTATCCTGTGAATAATGGAGGTTTGTTGGTGGCTAAACCTTCTTGTTGACCCATAATCGCTTTTAAATATGATCTAACTTACAATGGTTAAACCATAGTGAAGGAACCCTCTCTGATACTAATTGTTGGATTATTCCACAATATTAAGAGGGGGGGTGAATCAGTATTGTCTTTTTCCTTTTCAAAATAAAAAAAAAACACAATGAATCAAATAGGTTAATACATAAATTTTATCGTGGAAACCTCAAAGAGAAAACCACCAATTCAAACTAATTAAAAAGATGAATCTACAAAATTTCTTTATCTGCTGCTACAGAAAGGATGCAATAACACCCTGGGTTTCTTCCTACTACAACAGAAAAGGATGATACAACACCTTGGGTTTCTTCCTACTACAACAGATAAGGATGCTACAACACCTTGGGTTTCTTCCTGCTACAACATACAAGGATGCTACAACACCCTTTGCAGACTTGTATCCTGCCCTAGCACCGCCCTGTCACCCTGGATTGAATTTTATTAGTCTTCTATCAAACTGCATTCACTTTTGGACTCTGTCACTCATGATCACACAGACAAGTTCTTTCCTTCAATTATTTTGTCAATAAATAACTTCATGCTTCCCACGGACACATTTCTTCACCATTACGTCATTTCATTGATTGTTCCTCTTCAAAAAAACTTCCAGTCGTGAATTTTCACACTCTTTATTTCCACAACCATCCTGAGCCATTGATCATCTTTAGGGCTCTAATCTTGACCGTAGATCTGAGATAAGAATCATATAGCAGATATGTGACTTTTTCCAAATATCATTCCATGATTTTCTCTTTCTACACTAATCATTCTGCATCGTTGATGTTCTTCGAGCTCTCTGTGACCATTGATCTGAAATGGAAATAAGATATTGAAAACGTGAATTTTTCCAAATATCATTCCACGATTTCCTCTTTCTAAACCAATCTTTCTGCATCGTAGATCTCATTCGAGTATTATTCCGCACCGTTGATATTCTGGATTGTGGATTGTGGATTGTGGTTTTGTGAATTTTTCAACAGGTCATTTCGAGATATCCTCTTTCTGCCATTTTTCTTCCACACCATTGATCTTATGCAGATGTTTTCTAGACCATCAATCTTCTATATTTTGGGTAGGGGAACTAGGCCATTTCCCAAAGTCTCTTCGCGATTCTTTGCATTCCACTGACGAACTCCTTTTTGCACCATCGATCTTTTGAATATTTCTTCCTAACGTTGATCTACGATCAAATGCGGATTTGTGGATCTCATAATAATTTTGTGTCCAGCCTCTGGTGTCAATTCCCCATCTAGTTGAATCAATGGAATTGTTTAAGACCGTTAGATATTAATCCACCCCAATCGACGGTGGACTCCAAATAATATAGAGTGGATTACATTAGAATTCCACATCCAACTACTGTTGTTAACCACCTCTCTATTTGAATCAATGGAATTATTGCTGATCGTCAGATTAATATTGACTGTGGACTTCAAATAACATACGGCGGATTCCATTAAAATTCTGCACACACCAGGGTTTTATTTGTCTGCATAGTTCTCCCAGCGGAATCGCTAACCACTGTTGATCTTGTTCCATGATCAACCTCGTACATTAATATCAATATACTTATTGGAAATTAGTTTCTGATTTTGCATCCCAAATCCCTTTTTATCCTTCTCACTATTAAATCAATGAAATCCATATTAGCCGTAGATATCCGGAACCTTCAGGTCTCCACCACATGATTTACAATCGTGAGGATGACTTAACTTAGGTAGTGTTGGGTTATCTCAAATGTGACTCCAAACTGTGAATTAAACTTCCAAATGTGGATTTTTATCCTACCACAATCTAAACCATCTAAGAATGTATAGACTCAAGTCTCATTTATTATCAATCCTTACAGTGATCGATCATTGATCCAGAAACCTGCAACAAGGTTATTCTAAAACATATTCCATTCATGAAAACTCAATGATCTAATTGATTAATTCATGCCTTCTCTTTCATGCCGATTGAGGAGGGAATCGATCAATCCTTGTCACCAACCTTGTTATTGATTTTCCCTTTTTATCAAACCTGTTACTGATTTACCTTTGTCATTGTTGAACTCATCCTGCTACCATATCTACTGGTTATTCCTTTGTCATTCATGAACACCTTTGACATTAATTCCAACTATATTCTCAACAATACCCCCATTTGGCATTGATGGAAACATCTAAACATTCTCCCCCTTTGACAACAATGACAAAGGATAACCTGCTATGCTATTTAGGATTTCCTGTCTTTCTTCTTTCTGACAACTCCCTTGGTCATCATATCTCCGCTTAAGATTGTGCTTCCTCCTCTACAATTTTTGTAAGGGAATTACTCCCATATTCTATCTAATATGCTCAAAGGATTCCTTAGGTAGTGCCTTGGTGAAAATGGCAGCAACTTGTTCTTTTGTGTCAACATAATCTAGTTTGACAACCTTCTAGGACACTTGTTCTCTTAGGAAATGATATTTTATTTGTATGTGTTTTGTCTTGGATTGCATGACAATGTTTTTGACATATTTATGGCACTGGTATTGTCAAAATTTATTATTATTGGGTGCTCATACTTCACAAGTAAGTCCTCTAGTGTCTTCTTCATCCAAATGACTTGGGTGCAACATGACACAACATCAATATATTCGACCTCTGTTGTGGAGAGTGAAATGGAAGATTGTTTTTTACTTAACCATGAAACCAAACAATTTCCTAAGAAGAATGTTGCTCCACTGGTACTCTTTCGATCATCCACACTTCCTGCCCAATCTGCATCAGTAAATGATTTTAAAGTAAAGTCTTGACTTTTTGGGTACCATAACCCATACTCCATAGTAACTTTTTATCAGTGAGAACACTGTCTCATCTTCAACCATGCACCCCCCATAGACTAGGTTCCAAGTTGGAACTTCATACTTAACTCCCACAATGAAGATCTAGGACCTCCATTAATTCACTGAGTTTAACTGCCTCTAATTGAGTTGTTAATTGATTGAATAGAACTGAATGGAAATTCATGTAACTGAATGGAACTTAATGTAACTGAATAAATCTGAATGTAACTGAACATAATTGAATGTAACTAAACAAAAATGAATGTAACTAGTGATTTTCCATCAATTCCATCTTCAACAACCACTTTCCCAAATCCTGAGTTGATTCCTTAATTATTTGAAGTTGTTTTACTACAAAAAAGACTCAACTAATGTCTTGTTAATTTGATTTTACTTGGAGGAATACATGAGAAATTCAAATTATCTCTCTATCTATGTGTTCATATTAATTTTGTCTGCATCATATCTCCCCTTAATATTGTGCTTTTTCCTCTACAATTTTTGTAAGGGAATTACTCCCATATTCTGTCTAAGATGCTCAAAGGCTTCCTTAGGTAGTGGCTTGGTGAAAATGTCAGCAACTTGTTCTTTTGTGTCAACATAATATAGTTTGACAACCTTCTGGGAAACTTGTTCTCTTAGGAAATGATATTTTATTGGTGTGTGTTTTGTCCTGGATTGCATGACAGGGTTTTTTGACATATTTATGGCACGGGTATTATCAAAATTTTATTATTATTGGGTGCTCATACTTCACAAGTAAGTCCTCTAGTGTCTTCTTCATCCAAATGACCTGGGTGCAACATGACGCAACATCAATATATTCGGCTTCTGCCATGGAGAGTGAAATGGATGATTGTTTTTTACTTAACCATGAAACCAAACAATTTCCTAAGATGAATGCTGCTCCACTAGTACTCTTTCGATCAACCACACTTCTTGTCCCAATCTGCATCAGTAAATGCTTTTAAAATAAAGTCTTGACTTTTTGGGTACCATAACTGATACTCTGTAGTAACTTTTTATCAGTGAGAACACTATCTCATCTTCAACCATGCACTCCCCATAGAATAGGTGCCAAGTTGGCACTTCATACTTAACTCCCACAATGAAGATATACACCCTCCATTAATTCACTAAGTTTAACCGCCTCTAACTGAGTTGTTAATTGATTGAACTGAACTGAATGGAATTTCATGTAACTGAATGGAACTGAATAAATCTGAATGTAACTAAACATAATTGAATGTAACTAAACAAAACTGAATGTAACTAGTGCTTCTCCATCAATGCCATCTTCAACAACCACTTTCCTAAATTAAGGAGTTGATTCCTTAATTATATGAACTTATTTTATTACGACAAAGACTCAACTAATGTCTTGTTAATTTGAGTTCACTTGGAGGCATACCAGAGCAGCTCAAATTCTCTCTCTATCTATGTGCTCATATTAATTTTCTTTGCATGGTCCATATGTGTTTTCATTAATTCTATATCATATCGTACTCATAATAAATGTTTCAAACCTATGATCATATGTATTACTCCAGGTCATGTAGTCACATGCTAAAGTAAATCACTCTAGGGTTAGTTAATCCCTAAATCAGACTTGCAGCACATGTTGACAATGACTAGCCATACATCACATAGTATATCCTCAAGAATTAATACAACATAATTCATGTGAGCTTAATATAAATTCCAGACTTGATACAAAACAAGTATCAGACCTTAACATAAGGTCATGATCTTAACATTACAAGCATCTCTCCTGAATAGGACTTGATCAATGTCCTAGCTTAATACAACACACACTCTTTAACTTTACACAATAACTTAGTGAACTTAATACAACATAAGTTCTGAACTTGACACAACATGTCTCATGGAGAGGATGTGAAATTAATACAACATAAGTTTCAGATTTGACACAACAAGTCTCATGGAGGATGACTCCCGATGCTATACATCTAACAAATTTTACACTTTGAGGGGGTCATTTGGGAACTTAAGGTTATATGATGGATTATGATGGTTAGGATATTATGATAGACACAAAAAAGACAAGGGAACTAGGATAGGAGGGTAGTTTAGAAGGGTGCATTTTGATGCATGATATTTGCATGAAAATATGACGAGGGTCTCACATTAGAAGGGGGACTTTAAGTTATAAATTTAATGATTAATTATAAAATTTAACTTAAATTTAGACTTAGGGAAACCATGTCCTAACCTTTTAATGTGTTTAAACCACTAGGACATTATAATTATAATGTAACCATATAATTATACATTGTACATTATAATTATATAAGTGTACATTGTGATCATATACATGAGATGTTTACACTACATTGATCAATAGGTCTCATGTGTTGTAGTCCATGGAAAATTGCACCTAGGCAATGTCCTTGACTTGGAAGATTTTGAGTGACAAAACCTTGGATGATTTACATTCATGAAAATGTAAATAATCTTAATCTAAGTAAACACTCAAGGGGCACTCCCCACATGCAACCATCATATGGGAGATGAGTATGTGTGATAACTATCCGTTTACATATACAAACACATCTCAATTACATCATTACATCAAATTAAATTACATTACTACCATGGATCACTTGATACAATGATACATTTTACACAACTAGCTTAAACAAGCCATGTAATTGACAACATCTGGATCATCTACATCTTTACAAATAGACAAGTCCTTGTACATTAATCTAAGGGGTAACATAACCCTAGTACAACATTAGCACCACCCATTTGGATTACCCATTAAATACTCCCCATAGTAAACTTAATATTGGAACACCCAGCCCTGAAGAATTTATGTTGCTTCCATTTTTCAAAATTACTTGACACTTTAGTGTATATAAAGAAATTGAGAAGTTGGATTAATTTGAAATTAATGAAGTTATAGGTAACTACTAAAATAAATCAACATTGTTACATTTCTATTTTTAATATATCCTTCTAGCCTGAGAGTTTGAGGAGTGATTATTCCAACTAATGCATGTCAATATATGGTTTTGGAGTAGAATATTATAGATCTACCTCTTGACATTGTTCTAGTTGTAGATCTTCTTCCTCCTCACAATATATGTAGAATAATTTCTTGTCATTGCATTAATGCCCCTTACTATACTTGCTATCACAATTGAAAACTAGTCCCCTTGTTCTTATTTATTCCACTAGATGATGATTCAACCTTGTAAGATGAGTGAGGTTGTGGAGAGAAAATTTTTCCTCTCTATAGGTGTTAGTAGTGGCTTTTATAATAGCCATGTTTTTGTAAGTTTTTCAGTGAAATTTCCCAATCCTAATTTCCAAAGTTTTGTGTCAAATTTTAGAGTTCATCCGTAGTTTCAATATGTTGAGTATGAGTGTTTTACATCAAAATGACATCACTGTAAAATATGTAAGAGATATCACACATTTTAAAGGAAAAATTTAATTAACAATTCACCATGAAATTTGCGGCACATAAATTTTGGAAAACTACCTAGGAAAAACCCATAAGGGGAAAACTTATTTTTGAGAGAGTAATTTTATTTCTTCAGTGAAATAATGCAAAATAGAATACAACTTATATCAACCAAGCATACCAATTTTTATCTTTGATTTTAGTGCCAAATAATCTCAAAATCTGTGCAAATTCTTCTCTAATTGCATGCTGAAAGTACTGTACAGACATGTTGTAAATTACAATCAATTCGTCCTTGAATTGTGTGATGCATGTACAATTTGAATATCTCAGTATGCGTGCTTGTTGTCTTAGCAAAAACACCCTCTAATTTTGTGCCCACTTTGCCTCAAAATTCATTCCAGCTACATTAAAATCATACGGACTATACGAAATTGTACAAATTATACAGATGGTGCAAACGATATAGAATGTACAGACTATACAGACTGTCAAAATACATCTCCTTGAAAATTGTGCCATCTTCCTTGGAATTCATGCTACTGTACCTTTAGTTTGATTTTCATGCTGCTGTATAATATTTCACTGCCTAGGAATGTGTGACACAATCTCTCTATCTCTTTGTTGCTCCTCCTCTTCTTAAGTAATCGACTTTCTCTCCAACTCTCTTGGTGAGTGAAAATGAGGAATGAGTGCCTTTTTTATTGTTTTCCTTGTCTTTTCATTTCACCTTCTTGAGGTAATTGAAATGTATAATGTCCTCAAACTTTGTGATAACACCATGAATAAAACCATATTCCTTTAGAACCCCATGATTTCTAGTGGAATAATAAATTAATTAATAAGGGGTTATTTTGATAAAGTAATTACCCCATAGTATTTAAATTTGTAAAACATAGGATTAGAAATATTTCATTTTATATATTTTGAATATATTTATTTTTTTGACATAGTAGATGAGCTAGGGGGATAAGGTGGCACCTAGGCCACGTGGACCCATTGAGTTGTCACCCTAAATGGAAACAACAAGAAAATCAAGCAAGATCCAAAAATCCATGAAAAATATAGAAATCAACATAAAGGAGTCAGTAAAAAAAGCAAGAACAAAGCAAGAAAGTGTCGAAAAAGCTGTTAGCATGAAAAGCAAAAAACCTTAGGAAAACAAGGAGGGCGCAATTTCCAAAAGAGAGAAAGGAGTGTCAATGTGAAAATTAGGGAAACCTTAGGAAAAATAAGGAGGGTACAATTTCTAAAAGGAAGGAAATCAAGTTAGTGGAAAATAAGGAAAGTTCCAATTCAACTCATGAGGGAGCATTGGTTGAGGAGAGTAGGCCACATGAGGAGTAAATTCAACCTAAAATCCACATTGCCTATAAAATAATTATAGAACACCCCTATCAATTATTTTGGCATTCTTATTTTTTGAATGAGTTAGCTCTGATGCTTCTCTAGGGTTTGGAGATGTTCCCAAGCCAACTATGGGAGATGTGCCCCATAGGAATTGTTCTAGTTTTCTTGTATGATTCATGTGTAGCATGTGCAACCATTGAATTCTGATTAGCAGGTCTGATCCAACCCATTCCCCGAAGGATTTGAGCCTACCAGGTTGATTCTTGGAATTGTGTAGTTTTTTCGTGATCTGAAGGATTTTCTACTAGGAGGAATTAGTAGAAGGATTGCACCCCTCCTGTGAGAGTTATCAACTGATCCAATGTTTCTTTATATCAAGCATTCCTGTAATTGTATTACTCTAAATTATGAATTTGTGTACATATGATATATATTTGCAGACTTGCAATTTTCCTTACAGAACCAATCACTAAGCTTATGTGAAGTTAGAAAAACTCCTATATGCATGAAAGTTGATTAAGGAAATTCTAGACTCATTTCTAGTACCTAGTTTTGCTTGTTTTATGAATTGGACATTAATATTATATGTGCATTAAGTTACTGTGCCTAACATCCCTTAGGTACATTACATTGGTATTCGAGATCTTTCCTCCACACTCGTGGAAAGAAAGCTCATTTGAATAAATTTTCCATCATGAGGTTGGTACCTTTTGTGATTGAAGAAGAAGGCTATGAAGAGCTCTCATGCATTTCCTCAAGTAGATTCATTAGGGATGATGTTGATGAATTTTTTCTTCCCGAGGTAGTTGAAAGAACATTAGATCAAGGGCCCACATCTAATCTAGTATTTTCTCATTAATAAATGAGAAATATCACTTTCCTCTCCATTAAATATTTTCTCTCTCAATTACACTTTAATTTATATATAAAGTCACTTTATTCTCTAAAGTGCATTAATTATTCATATCAAGTAATTAATACAAAATTTCAACAATTTTTACTTTCAAATTTCCTATACAAACTAAAAGAATTTTTCAATTATTTAGGTTTAAATAAATGTATCTCATATTGAATGCTCTCCTTTAAAGTGCACATAAAGAGATTCGACAAATTATCCTTTGGATTGTTCTTCACTCTAAGACTCAACTTTTGAAACTACTTAATGTGCTATGTAACGAAACCTTTTTACTTGATATTTGTTAATTAGCTGAAAAAGGTGTTGCTATTAATATCCTCATAATGTGTTATCAATTCATCTATAAATATAAACCAAGAGACAACAAAGTTAATTTTATGGTCATAAAGCCATTGGTTCTATACAAATTGATTATCTTCTAAATTAAATGATGAAATAGTTACCTTTTGTAAAGTTGGCGCTTTCTATAAATCAAATAATTACTCCATTTGGAATATCTATGTTATTGGATCATTGCCATAAAAATTTCTCATATCAATCTTAGAAATGAAGTAGTCCTTGGTTCCAAGTTGAACATAGGAATATGAGTATCTTGGAGTAATTCGTGATTAGGTGCATGGTACTTAAGGTTATTAATATCCGAGTATGATATATTTTTCTTTTGATATGATCATAAACTTAGGATCCCTATCAGAAATTATCATCTTAGGATCTCCATGCAAACAAAAAACTTTCTTCATAAAAATATCAGCAATATTAATAATCTTATGAGTATTTTTAACAGGTATAAAGTGAGTTTCCTTGTTAAATTTGTCTACCACTACCATCATATAATCATTTTGCTTTTTATTTTTAGGCAGTCCTCTTATGAAATTGATACTAATAATTTCCCATTTCCAATCTGGGATTGGTAATGGTTGCAATAGACCTACTGGGTTTCAATGCTCAACTTTAACCTCCTAGAATTCTATACATCTAGCTATATATTCAACCACTTCATTTTTCATGTTGGGCTAGAAATAGTGCTTTCTTAGCATTGTTATAATCTTTCGGTAACCAGGATGTCCTGAGTAACGACTCTTATGTACTTCATTTAAGATCAACAATTTAATTTCTAGTACATTGGATACATATAATATGTTTTTATACAACATTAAAAAATATTCATTCAAACTAAAATCTATTTTTATATTCTCATATTCGTTTTCTGTAACTTTTTCTCTTAAATTTTTATAATTTTTATCCATTTTTACTTCGTCTTCAAACTTATTGTCCAAATCTGTTTTATAGCTGCTATCATCAGCTATAAAATTCAGATTTTCATTTTTTCTTAAGGCACCAGCCACCTTATTCTCTTTTCCTTTTATATGTTTGATATCGAAATCATATTCTCTAAGGAAAGCTAACCATCTTGATTTCCTTGCAATCAGATTTTGTTGATGAAACTAGTACTTTAAACTTATGTTATCATACATTAATAAAAATATTCTACTGATTAGATGATGGCGCCACATTTTCAAGGCATGTATTACAGAAGCCAACTCTAAATTGTAGGTAGCATAATTATTTTTGTGCATTTTTAACTTTCTTGATTCATATGCTATTACATTACCTTCGTGCGTTAACACTCCACATATGACCTCATTGCATGCATTAGTGCATGAAACAAAGTCCTTATTTGGATATGTTATTTTTAAGATATGTGTAGTGGTTAATAATTCTTTTAACTTTTAAAAGCTTTCTTCACTTTTTAAATCCCATAAAAATATTTTCCCTTTTTCTGTAAGGATGTTATGGGATTCATGATCCTCGAGAATCCTTCTATGAATTTTCGATAATAACCTGTAATCCCCATGAACGATCATACATCCGATACATCCTTAGGAACAAGCTATTCCATTATTACTCTTATTTTATCAACATCCACTGATATCCCTTCCTTGGATATCACATGGCCTAGGTATTGTATTTTATCTTTAAAGAATTTGCATTTACTGAATTTAGCGTACAATTTGTGTTCTCTTAAAACTTGTAATATTATTTGTAAAGGTTCATCATGTTATTCCTTTGTTTTTCAATAAATTAGTATGTCATCGAAAAAAAAAAACTACAAATTTATCCTAATACTTACTTAGGACATTGTTCATTAAACACATAAAATATGTTGGAGTGCTTGTTAGCCCAAATAGCATAACTACAAACTCATAATTCCTGTAACAGGTTCAGAATGTAGTTTTAAATATATCTTCATCTTTAATTATGACTTGATGATATCCATATCTCAAGTCTATTTTTGAGGATATCGTTGCTCCACGTATCTGACTGAACAGATCATCTATGCGGGGAAATCGATATTTGTTTTTAATTGTCATCTTGTTTAGCTGACAATAATCTATACATAAGCGTAAGGTACCATATTTATTTTTAACAAATAAGACAGGTTTTCCCCAAGGGGATACACTTGGCCTTATGTAATTTTTATCTATTAACTCCTGTAGTTGTAGTTTTAACTCATTAAGTTCTAGGATATTCATTCGGTAAGGAGCCTTTGAATTGGGTACAACTCTAGGTATTAATTCAATAGTAAATTCCAATTATCTTTTCAGAGGTAATCCTGGAATCGCTTCTAGGAATACATCTGAAAATTCTTTTAAAATTGGTATATCATCAAATTTTATTTTATCTTCTTTATTCATGTGTTCATCATTCATTACATGCACAACAAAAGCTATGCAACCTTTATGCATATACTTTTTCATTTGTAAGGCTGAAATTTGTCTAATGAAAACTTTCATAGGTATTCCTTTTACTATAATTGTTTCTACTTTTCCATCTAAGCATGTAAATGTTTTCTCAAAGCAATTTAAATTACTCTGTGTTTTTCTAGCCAGTCCATGCCTATTAAAACATCATATGATCCTAGAGGTAATACATTTAATTTCGCTTGAGTTTTGAATTGATTCATAAAAATTTCACAATATTCAACATAGCTAACTACCTTTCTCTTGGTTCCTGTAGGTAACTAAACAAACCAATATTTTTCAAACTCATTCAAATGAAAATTACAACTTTTTGCTATACTAGGTGACACAGCTTAAACTAGCACCTAGGTCTATCAAAATAGAAATGGTTTTGTTCTTTATCATACCTTCTAATATATTTCAACCATAGATGTTTGGTGATCAACCTGTCAATTCTCCAAAGTTGCATTAATCCTAGGTATCTGGTTTGCTACGTCACCAATAGTTGATTCTCCCTGTATTATATGCACATTCCTGAAATTCCTCTTCCTATTTGGATAATCCTTCGCATAATGAGGTCTCTGACACTCCCAACATTTTACAGGTTCTCTTTGTTCATTATTTTTAACATGATTTTTAGGTATTTATCTATTCTTTTCTACTGTAAAATTATGTTGTGTATTACTTTTAAAGTCTATCCCCTGATAATTGATATTAGGATAGTTTCAAGAATTATTTCCAAAATTTTTGTTGGAATTAAATAATTTTCTTCTTTGTTCAAAATTATTTGTTCTTTTAAACTTCTGGTTAGGTACACCTTCTCTTTATTTATGTTTTTTTCATAACATAAATTAGCCTTCCTCATTTATTCCTCAAGGGTTTTTGGATTGTCGTATTCAATTTTTCCCTTGAAGCTAAAAGGTAAACAACTCAGAAACCTCTGTATCTTAGGCTGTTCATCGATGATATAAGGCACTTATCATAATAAAATTAATAAATTACTACTTAGTTTCTTCATAGACATTGAACCTAGATTAATATCATAAAATTCCTTAGCCCTTTCTTTGTAATACCGTTCAGGAAAAAAATTATTTTAAAGTATTTCTTAACAGTCCTCTAAGTTATACTTTTCTCTAATGTTTTTCACTCTTTTTATATCCTACCACCATATATAATATTTTCCAGTTAATTTATATCATATTTTCCAGTTAAGTTATAAATAGCCATTCTAGCTTTCAGCATGTCTGAGTAATTATATATTTGAAAATACTTTTTCATCCCAGTCAGCCATGCCTCAGATTCTTCTCTTTTTAATACTGCTGTCACTATCACTGCTCTCACTAGAATATTTATGTTTCTCTGTGTGTGACCTAACATTAATTCTTGAGGAGGAATTACTTTCATTATTAGAGCATTTTAACTTTTTAGCTTCACGCTTGTAAGATATAGTTCCAAATTCAGATTCAAGTTCTTTTCTTTTATCCTTTTCTTCATTATGTAATTTATCCAACAATATTTGATTTAATTCTTCCTGTGCTATTAGGATTATTTCATTATATTCCTTAACATTCTGCAGTTCATCATTTAAGTATTTTATAGTTCGAAGTAATTCAGATGATTGATTATTTAGTTCCACGTATAAATTATCTAGATCATTATGATGTGATCCATTCTCGGTAGATGCCTCTACTCCTTCTGTTTCCTGCAAAATAAATATTTATATATCTATATAGAAACAATTTTTAAACATAAGTCAGTATTTTGTTTTCCTATTTTTGTATTGAGCATGCGATTTGAGCCAAAATTCAAGCCTAGTGTTTGAAATTGTGCTCTGATACCACATGTAACAGCTCCAAAATTTTGTAACTAAAAAAAAAATGTTATGGAGTGTTTAGATCAATGTAAGACCTAATACGGTTTCAAATAGATTTTAATAACTATTATAAACCCTACATTCCATTTTATACCTGGGACTTAGCTTATAACCAAAATTATGTAAAACTAATACTTAACAATTCGAAAAATGTTTACTCCATAAATGATTCATATGGCACTATACTAGGGTATTGTTTATAAGTCTTATGACAAATTAATTGCATTCCAAAAGTTGATGTGTCATTCCTCCCTTATCATATGTTACATTTGTGTTCTTATATTGTTTGACCATAAAGATGGAGTCATCATGCTTTAATGTCTTAAACCCCCTTCTTACTAACCCTATTTTGATACTAAGGTTACAGGGTTATAGGTCTTACGTAGCTTATGTAAGCTAATGCATTTTCTTCTAAATTGTATTAATGAAGGTGTTTCACATGTAAGATTTTCCCCATCCCTTGCAAACCTAAACAACTAATAGACCTAAGGTGACAAGCATCAAGGTGAAAAATAATATACTAAAGGGAAACAATGATTTCACTCTCAACTATAGAGAGTGGGTAAATAATTTCTATCCAAGTGGAGGTAGATGAAATGTTTAGCGCCCACGTGAAATCTCGTGGTGCTTTCCAATAGAATATAAAAGGTAACAAATCCTAAATTGATAAGCCAAAGGATTGGTTCCTCTACATTGATTGAACTAGTGAGGAGGGCTGAGGGCTCTCAGCCCTTCTCGGTCCTTCCATTGTTGGAAAGACAAAGAACTTGACCACGCGATATTTTAAATCAAACTCCAACAATTTCTATCACCACACCAATGGTCTTTGATTCCATGCCTTGGCCCTTTGCAGAGATGGGTAAGTTGCTCATTCATTTTTTTCAGTTTCCTCAAAAAGTTTTTATAATGTCGAATTCCATTTTCCATAGTTTAACCTCTGTGCATTGTTGATTGGAAGGAGGTTTCGATTGAATGTTTTCTCAAAAAATATTGGTTTGAAAAGAGTGATCTTGGTTGAGGGTAACTGGCATTCTGGTAAGACCTATCAACCTTGAACCCTATAGTCCTTGACAGTCTAAGGCTGGAATAGAGTTTTCTTTTTGGGTTTGGTTTCATTTGGGAGATGGAAGGGTTATATGAGCTCCTTCTTCTTGATGGTAAACGATCCAGTGTTCTTGGTCTTTAATGGCAGAGATAAATGTTGTTTTAGATGCCTTTGACAATGCTAGGGTTTATATTTTAAAATCGCCCTTTTTGGTTATAGACCATGGAGTCTACATGGGAAGTTGTATTGTGGTTGTTTATAGTTCTTACTGTAAATTTTAACAAAGTTTAAAGGAAAAAATAGCCACTGCAATTTTGCTTCTATCTTCGTTTAATCCTTCGAAGCTTTTCGTACTACTATGTACATTGTTTATTAGTATCACTCTGTATAAAATGATATTTTTATCATTATTAAGTGAATAATTTTTTTTGATTGGTAATGACTACTGCGTACATTTTGCAAGGAATGCCATTTTGGTTTTTAAAAATAGTTACGGCCCAATCTTTTTTTTTAAATGGTTATGACTTATCTTTGTTGATGATATGTTTGAAATTAGAGTGCGAGCATTGTCAAAAGGTTGCCCAATTTTGTGTTTTTACGACTAGGATTTTTTTGTTGTAGTTTGGTTTATTATATACATTACTTGGGAATTTTAACCCTACAGGCCTTGAAGCCTTGACCAGTGTTAAATCCTTAATTGGAAAATTATTTTTGTTTGATATTGTGGTTAGCTCGAACCTATTATTTCATTAACTGTAAGTGTTTAACCCTAAATTGTTTTGAAACATCAATAATCCTTTCGATTATAGGAAAAATGGTACTGGGTGATTATTAAAACAATAAGCCTTTTGGCTGTGTGAAGTTAATATTGAGTAAATTATTAATATGTATTTTTACTTTTATGGGTTCGAAACCCTCGGTCAGAAGCCATTATGTCTCGAATCCATATCTAATGTTTTTGGCAGGTTACAAATTTGATTTGGGGATTCACTGTAATTAAGTATGACAAGTCCTAACTGTAAAAAAAGAATTTGTGCTTGTGGAAAGACATCATAATCCTTACTAAGTATGTTGATGATAGCTCTGTTTAACCTATTGGTTATTTCTGTATAAATTTATAAGAAAATAAAGAACGCTAGTCATTTACTAATTATGTACTACACTTAACATTAGGTGAATCTATATATATAATATGATACTGTTTCTAAGTAAAAATAAAATATAGTTTATGATTCCTACTATGGAAAACTATTGAAGCATTAGAATTCATCTTAACTTATAATTACAGGAATAAAAAATTTCCTACTTTATTTTGAAACCAAATAATAATCTTGGAAACTTTCATCAGTCATAAAATCTTTCAGGAATAAATAGAAAATGAATTAAAGATAATAAACCAGAACAATATAGAACCTATTAACTTTCGAAGAGAACATATATCCAAAGAAAACCGTTCCTTCAAACCGTCTCCTGAAAGAAGCCAAGATTACTTTCTTTAGGACCCCTGAGCCTGTTCATTGAACCACCAGGACAAAAATATCATGTAAAAGCTTGTTTTATCCTCTCTCTAACTCAGCAGTCACATTTGCAGTCAACAGTCCATCAGTTCACTTTAGCTTTCCCCTCATCGAATTCCTCATGTGTTCCTCATTAGAGGAATTTTGAGGTCTAAAATGGGCCTCCTAAGGAAAATAATAAAATAATAGTTAAAATAATAAAATAATATTTATTAATTTTGGAGGAAAAAAGAAAAAAACTACTTTTTGTGTTTGTATTTTGGACACATCTCTCTGTGTTTTTACTCAAATTTTGATCAGGAGAGCTCATTGGATGCATAATTTGATTCTGCATCTAATGAGTACCCACACTGCATAATTTTTATGGACTCCTCTACCCCAAAAACAAGAAATACCTGAAAAATGTGATGATGACACTACCCCAAAAACAAGAAATACCTGAAAAACGTAATGATGACATCATCATCGCATTTTTTCAGGTATTTCTTGTTTTTAGGGTAGCAGGGTCTGTCAAAAGTATGCAATGTGGGTACTCGTTGGATGCAAAATCAAATTATGTATCCAACGATCTCTCCCAATTGAAATTTGAGTAAAAACACAGGGAGATATGTTGAAAATACGAACAAAAAAAGTAGTTTTTTTTATGACAAATATGTCAATTCAACCATTATGGTTGACTTATTTTATTGGAATTCTATTGGTTCTTGAATTCCAACTCACAAAAACTTATTGTTGGTGCATTTTCTTATAAGGCCCATTTTAGACCCCAAATTTCCTCTAATGAAGTTTCCAGTTTCCAGCAATCCACAAGGTTCTAATATCTAGAATTGTGTGTGAGCCTCCTGCTCATTCGATGGATATATATGTGATTTCCTAGGTATTTGGGTCAGTTTGTAATTTAACGAGCCATATGCTCAGTTCCTCCTTTCTTAGGAACATGAACACAATTATAAGGAAGTTTTCTCCTGTATCAGCTAGAAATTGAATGTTGTTGCTGCCATTTGTCATTTTTTACTTCTACACTAGATTATTCCTCCTAGTGGGTCAGTGAAAACTCTTCAACATTCCTCTTTGACCATACCTGGTCAACAACATAAAAATTTACAATAACTTTAAAAGTAATGTCTTTTCACAACATAAAATGTTTTTAGTTCTAGGTGGGTTATAGGTTTTGATAAGATGGGAAAGAGGAGAGAGTAAACTTCAATACTTGCTCCTTGATCATTGGATGGGGAAAGTGAGAACTATGATCGATTTTTTTTGTGATATATCATTTCATCGTGTCTTTAGAGAGCATAATTGCATAGCAGATGCACTTTCAAAAAAGGTATTGGGGGCATGGATGGTCTCCTTCACTTTGAGTTTTGGTCTGATGGTACGCCAACCCATAGGATTAGGATGAATGTTACTTGAGAGGACCCCTGAATTAAGTTCCCTAGTAGTGTAGTTTTTTGAACTATATAATTTTCAGCTCCATGACTACTGATATTTAGATTCTATGTCTTGAGATAAAATTTCCTTTGGAAATATGTTTTCTATTGTAAAACCTAAATATATGCTAATCTAGATAGTAACTGATTTTCAGAGATGTCAGCATTATTATGACACTCTTAATGTATGTTATGACGCAACTTTTACATATAAATAAAATTATGAATTTCCATCTTTGAAAAAAAAAAGGTGTAAATTGTTATAGAGTGAAGAACACTTGTTTATAAACCAAGTGTAAATTATTATTAGTGAACAACACATAGTACCAAGAGAAAGAAGATAATTTACGAGGAAAGAAGAAAATTCCCTCGACACTAGGTAAATGACACATTTTCATTATAAAGCCATATCAAATCAATTAATAATCTAAAATGTTCATTACATGGATCTAATTTAAATAATTTTAAAAATTTGATTACGGTGATTTAATTTAAATAATTCTAAAATGTTCATTAAAAGTATTTAATTTAAATAGTTCTAAAAAGCTAATTACCATGATTTAATTTAAATAACTCTAAAATGTTCATTAAAATGATTTAATTTAAATAATTCTATAAAGTTGATTACAGTGATTTAATTTA
>LPNX010269925.1:614336-642496 GCA_001517045.1 Pseudotsuga menziesii
ATTGTAGAAGCAGTCATCTCAACAACAATGTGCTTCAAATATATGAATTCATTGAAATTTTCTATTATGTACATATAATTAATTAAGTAAGTATTAAACATTAATTTTCAATTTTTTTGTTGTAAAATAAAATCAAAACGGAACCCATTCAGCACATAAGATAGGACGACAATGAAAAAAAGGGTTGTTAGCAAAATTTACAAGTAGTTGTGATTTCCTTATAGCAGCTTAAGATTTCATATTGGTTGTGATATTTATATTTTAATTTTTTTGACACCGACCATCCTTAAATGTCACTAAATAGGTGCTAAGATACAAAGAAGAACCATAAGAAGAATTGATAGACATTGGGTTATGTATTTGTTTTTAGTATATGCTGGTGAATCACAAATTAATTGTGGAATTTGTAAGTATATATGTTTTTTACTTATCTCATTGTATAATTAATGGAACTATTGGAATAATCAAAAACCATCCGAAGACTTAGGATTGATTAATTTCCTTGGAGCTACACTAGCTAGTTTGCACCCAAACTAATTTTTGAAGTCAAACTTGCCAAAAATGACTCATGGAGAAAGTTAGAAATATTTTGGATAATATACTTCCAACCTACATACTTCCTAGAATGGAAACTGTGGATTTCTTCTTTTTCCAGTCTTTCCATCTTTTCTGCAGTTTGAAGGCAAAAGCTAAAGCTAGTTTTAAGGTAGACTGCCTTGTTTTTTTCACCAACTCACCTCCCTTATTTCCTCATCTAAAAGCATGATAAATTAAACTTTCCATCAATTATGTGCTATACACTCTCCTTCAACAAATTCATGAGCATATTAACTGATTTGGAAATAGCTTTCTCCACATATGGGGGATTTTGACTAGTTTAGTAAGCCTACTTTTGTACCAATTTGAATAGCTTCCTAAAGCTTTAGAATATTTGGAGTATCTACTTTATGAGAAGCCTACATCTATTTAATGATGGCTGATGTAATTTAATATCATCAATAATTTGTGTATTTTCACATATTCAGTCTCCTTCTTGAGTGTTTCTTTCATTTTCAAGCAATTTTGTGAGTTCAATTGTTCTAAGCTTGGGATTAATTTATACATCGTATCAAAGCCTTGGTATCTCGATTTTTCTCTTCTTCAATTTTATTTTTGCAGGGTCGAAATCACTCACTGGGAGTGTAGACTATTTGGTGAAAGGGCACAATTGCATAGGATGGATCAATCTCACATAATCATCTTGACTCCATTCAATTATTTCAAATGGAAGGAATGATGGAGATTTTGATGAGGAGTAAAGGCCTCTATAGAGTGACCATGGAAACTGAATTTGAGCCTAATGCAGAAGTGAAGAATATCAAAAGGAATAATAGCAGATATGAGGTGTATGGTCTCTTATGTCTCAGCATTTCTAGAGACCTTCTATTTCATCTTGATGGTCTTACATCACCGAATGAAGTATGGAAGAAACTTCAATATTGGTTTGGGAAGACAAAAAATATGAGAGGTTATAAACTGGAGCATGAGCTAATAGCATTGAGTCCAAGCAGCTTCAAATCGTTACAAGTCTACTTCTCAAAATTCAAATCTATTGTTTTGCAGCTATCACATTGTGGCATTGACAAATAAGAAGAAAAACTAATCTTGGCCATCCTTTCAAACCTTGGTCCTAATCACTTTGTATTTGTTTTGACCTTCCATGCCTCCAAATTGGAAGATGCCTTTGTTAGCACCATATTTGGGCTAAATAATTGGTAAAGAATTTGGCCAGTAAATGGCGGAATAAGGTTAGAAAATTTACTTATCATATGACCTTGATTAATGTTAATGAGGTTCTGTAGTGAATGGATGGCTTGGATGTACAACAGAAAATGTTAAAGGCCAAAAATCATTTCTGCCAAAGGAAAATCAGGAGTGGAAGAGCAGAAGACGTAAACATTTGGTTATAAAAGTATCAAGCCCGACTTCCACTTTCCACAGTCCAAGATCTATAGTCGAGAGAGCTTCCGCATAAATAAACACTCTAGAAAAATGCAGAAGTGGAAAATGTATAGTTTCAAGTTGCAAAAATTGGAAATTTCGACTTCTTCTTTCCGCATTCCGAGATCCAATGGTTCAGATAGGTTTTCGCATAAATCAACGTCTTAGAAAAAGTGGGAAGTTAAAAGATGGAAACAAAAGGGCATAAGTGGAAAGGGACAAAATTTGTTCATAAATTTGGTATTTCTGCCTTCCTCTTTTCGCTAAAGAGAGGAAAGGAAGAAAGTAGAAAACATAAGAATTTGGTCATAAAGGTTAAAACTTCCACCTTCCATGATCTGCAGGATCGATGATCCAGAGAGCTCCTGCAAAGATCAATGGTGAGGATAGAAAAAGTTAGAAAGGAGAACATCAGAAAGCGGAAATATGAATTTTTGGTTATAAAAAGTTAGGATTCCTCCTTCTGCTTTTCGCAGCCCACATATTTACCTTAGATCAACAGTTGGAAAGGTATTTTCCTAAGATCAATGGTGCGGAAAAAGGGAACATGTGAATGAGGTAAGAATACTTCCTGATATGCGGAACTTGGTAGGCGCCATAGCTTTCAACGGCCTAGATCATCCTTGATCTCAGATCTACGGTGGAGGTTGATTTTGCTGATACAACATGCACGCTAAAAGTCAGAAGACCACTTGCACGATGAGAAACGTGAGTAAATGATGTGTCTCCTCCCCATTGGATATCACGCTTGAAAATCAGAGATGCAAAGGTCACTTTATGGAGCGTGATGGTGCATATTTCAACGATGTATATCTATGAAGGAATCAAATCAACAATGAAGGTGAATTCCACTAATCTAACATGCTCGTAGAAACAAAATTTCCAAATCTACAAAATGTGGTATACCCCGTAGCTTTTGATGGTTCATATCAATGGTCCATCGTGATCTACAGTGGAGGTTGATTTCACTGATTCAACATGTAAGGAAAAACAAAATTTTGAAATCAATGAAATTTGGTACGTCCTAGAGGTTTGAATGGAGGATATTTAAAGGGTTTTTTTTATCAAGGGTGGGAAATAATTCCGCGATATGAACTAGCACGGAGATATTCAGGAGGAGGATTTGTGGAATTTTATAGATCGCACAAGTTTAGACACGTGTTTCCATATCCTTGTTTTGTCTAAAATATCAATGGTCCACATTGATTTCGCTGGTTGAAGGTGCAGGGAAGAATGAAACTATTGCAGACCGTCGAAGGTGCTTTGAACCATCATTTTCATCCAGTAGGTGTGGGTTCCAGATGTAAAAATTTCCTATTTGATCCACCATGCCCATCCCAACGTTCTTTCCTATTTTGTTTATGATGATGAAGAATCTGCTTGATCAACATTTGATAGGATTTGATTCCCACACTGTAACTGGATTTGGATCTATTTCCACGTTGGTATCGGGAGCCTATGATACTATAAATATACCCTCAATATAGGAAGACTAGGTTGGAACCCGCAAGGTTTTTGGGTTATGTATTTTGATATCTATCATCAATAAAATTGCAGATCCAAATGCTGGTCTGTTGCTGCAAAGATTCTTGTGTATTTCATAGTTAGATTCTATAATTTCCCTTCTTGTGTGCATGTATTCTTGTTAAACTTGCCATTATGTTTTCTTTCATATTTGGAATGAGTGTGTTATAGTTTCATAATTCATACATGTTTATTCTATGGCTATCATTTCAGATATCCACAAATCCTTTCAACAAAAGTTAATGCAGAATTCATCTTTTCGGTGCTCTGTGTTAATGGACTGTCATTCTTTCTTCTTTATCACCACACCAATTTTTTTTTGACTATAACTGAGCGCTACCTTACCTTTGTAGAATTTCACCTCCAAACTATTTTGTGATTCATGAATATTTGTGACTCCATATCCCAATGTATGCTTTCCCTGTTTCAACCACAAACATAATATGAATTTTATTTTAGTTTTATATTTGGCCCTATTAAAAATCAGTGAGAGATCCCTCTATAGGAAGGAGGAATCCAAATTCCTTTATTAAATTGGTTCTACTGTTACCTTGGGATTTTCCTTCTACAACCTTGGGTACATTCTGAGTGCTAACAACCTTCATTGGCAGATTTCATGGAATCCTTGACTCAGGAGAAAGACAAACTGATCTTGATGGGAACCATCAAACCTTCCAAAGATAAAGCTTTTATTGTTGGATATTCCAAGGTAAATTCCAAAGACAAGAAGAAGGCTAAGAATCCTCTAGATAAAAATGAGACAAGTCCAAGTCTCAAGAGGAGTCCTCAGACTCCAAGAAGAAGAAATTTTGGAAGAATAAAGGTAAATTTGAAGGTAGCAAGTGCTCATATTGTTCTAAGGGATTTCATCCTAAGATCCATGCATGAAGAAGAATATTGATATGATGGATCAAATCCTAGAGAAGAACAACATCTGCCTCCCTGGTGGCACAAGAAAGAAGGAAGGAGGATCCAGTTTCAAATACCAAGAGAGAGTTCATGCCCTCGTATTAATTGTTGTAAGATATCCTTCCTTTATCATCGATTCTGGAGCTTCTAGGCACATGGTTTCAACAAAGGAAGTATTCTCATCTCTTCATGATTCGAAGGGTCCTATGATTTTGCTAGGAGATAACTAAGAAACTGAAAGTAAGGGTAAAGGTAGCATTGATTTTGACTATGATTCCTTCAATAATGTCTTGTATGTCCCAAGTCTTGTTGATAATCTCTTATCAGTATACCAGATGACTCACACTGGGTCACCAAAGAAGGTTTTTTTCTCTCCTAATGAAGTTGAAATCTCTGATATTGTTAATGGTAGATTCATTGCTAAAGGTCTTATGGATCATGATTCAAAAGTATATAGGTTATCACACTTCATGCCTTTCTCTAACCCCTCTTCCCTCCTCATCCATTCCAATGAAGCAAGCTGAATTTGGAATGAGAGGTTTGGTGACCTAAACTATACATACCTTTCAGATTTGTGTGAAAAATATATGGTTTCAGGGCTTCCCAAGATAAATTTTTCCAAAGGAGTCGGTCATGGTTGCATTCTAGGAAAACATCCATAGCATAAATATGAGAGAGTTAGTCATGAGTGAACCTCAGCACCTATTGAGCTCATCCACAGTGATATTTTTGGTTCTTTCCCTCATATTTCATTGATTCAATCCATGTATGTCCTTACCTTCATATATTTTTTTTCCAGGTATTGTTGGGTTTACTTCCTCAAGCTCAAGTCTGAAATTTTTTACGATTTCAAGGTTTCCAAGGCCTTGGTTGAGAATCAGTCTGGGAGGAAACTCAAGATCTTCAGATCTGATAATGGTGGTGAATATGTCAATTCTGAGTTCATTAATTATTGTGAAGATGCAGGTGTCCTGATGCAACACTCTATTCCCTACACACCTTAGAAAAATGGTGTGGCTGAATGGAAGAATAGAAGTCTCAAGGAGATGGCTACTTGTATGTTGGAGTAAAAAACTTTGCCACCAAATTTTTGGGCTAAAAATATAAAATGTGCATCCTACATCTATAACATGGTGCCACATAATAATATTGATGGAGTTTGTCCTTTTGAAGCTTGGAGTGGGAACAAACAAGATGTGTCTCATTTCAGTATTTTTGGCTCAAGAGCATGGGATAGAATTCCACTAGATAAAAGGAGGTATTTGGATCCTCAAATCCAAGAGTTCCTATTTGTTGGGTATTCTGAACCAGGGATGATTTTAAGGAACCATACATATTTAAAAGTGTATAAATGTTGGGGAATCTTACCAATTCTTAAAACGCCAACTATAAAATGTTTGGCGATATTTTTCAAAAAATAATTTAATTTCCAAGGATTTTATATCGTTTATATAATAATTTGGCAATTTTTAGGCTGAAAAATTTTTACCCCATCAAAATTGGGCGAAACAGGGCTTCGAAAAATGCAAAAAAAATGAATCTTTTTTTAGAAAAAAACATGGAAAAATAGCCCATTGGGCTAAATTTCACCCCTAAAATTATCCCTGTTCTGAATATTAAAGGGTACAATATTACCAACATGAGCACTCAAAAAAACTTCATTTAAAGGAGTGTTCATTTCGAAGAAGAGCCTATGGTAGCAGTAGAAATTGGAGAGTCCTCCTCACCTCCTTCACCTTTGGTTGTAAGTGAAGGAACTAATGATATTTCTAATTCTGATATTTATGATATTGATGATTTAATTGCATATCCAAACAGCTCCACAAGGCAAAAGTGGGCAGTAAATACCATCCAAGCCGCTAGGGAACTAGCTGGGAATCCTAGAGATCCTAGGAGGACTAGATCTCAGTTTGAGAGTGCCTTTTCTGTCGGAGATCCTTTATTTTCTGATAAGTTTTTTCTAATTATTGAATATTATCCATATACTATATGAATATGCATTTTAATACCTAATATTTCAAACATCCATGAAGGAGGAATTTCATTCACTCCAAAAGAATGATACATGGGATGTATTCATTCTCCCCCCATAGAGAAAGCTAGTCAAGTGTAAGTGGGTTTTAAAAACCAAATTTTATGCTGATGGTTCTCCTATGGAGTATAAGGAATTTTTATTTGCCAAGGTATTCTTCCAATTCTAAGGCATTGACTACAAGAGACCTTTGCACCCGTTGCAAAGATGGACTCCATAAGACTAGTTTTGGCTATGGCAGCTTCAAAGCAGTGGGAGGTACATCACATGGATGTGAAGAGTGCCTTCTTACATGGTGATATGAAATAAGAAATATATAGGAACCAAACATAAGGTTTTGTGACTAATCCATCTCTTCTGTGCAGGTCGAAGAAATCATTTTATGGGCTAAAGAAAGCTCCTAGAGCTTGGTATCCCAAGATTGATGTATTTTTTCTATCACTGAACTATTGTAGATGCAAGTATGATCCTAATGTATATTTGAAGTTGATTCATGGTTATTTAATCATCATTTTATTGTATGTTTATGACCTCCTGATCACAGGAAGTTCCAAGAAATAAATTTCCTCCTTGAAGGCTGCAATTAACCATGCCTTCTCTATGACTGATTTAGGATTGTTAAGCCAATTTTTGGGGCTTGAGATTTCTCAATAAGATCTTGGAATATAGGTACATCAGTCCAATTATGATTTATATCTGTTGAAGAAGTTCAAAATGAATGATTGCAAGCCAACAAATACTTTTTTCCTTTTAGGAGTTAAGCTTGAAGAAGCACATTCATCTCCATTGGAAAACAACACCTTGTATAGGAAATTGGTTGGTTGTCTTATTTATTTGACTTGTACTCAACCTAATATATATTATGCAGTGAGTGTGGCTTCTAGATACATGGATCGGCCTCATAAAATCCATTGGAGGGCAGCCAAAATAATCCTAAAATTTGTACAAGGAACAAAAACTCATGGGATTCACTATGTTGCACAATCTAGCCTAGAGTTGGTTGGTTTTATTGAATTTGATTGGGCGGGTGATAAAACTAATAGGAAAGAAACTTCTGGATATTTTTTTATGCTTGCATATGGATGAATAATTTTTTCAAGTAAGAAACAAAGTGAAATTCAACTTTTATCTACAGAGGCAGAGCATAGAGGAGCTATGAATTCAACTACTCAATGTTTGTGCTTGCAGAGAATACTTGGAGAGTTTGGGATTGAGTTAGAGACTTTTACAGTCACCTATTGTGACAATCATAGTACCATTTGTATCTCAACTGATCCATTACTAAGGCATCGAACCAAACACATCAATATCCATATGCAGTACATTAAAGGACTTGTGAGAATTGCTTCTCAAGTTAGATCTAGGAGCTAGAACAATTTCACCATCAAAGTGTTTGACAAAATATGCAAGAGAAAAACAAAGAGATGGAAATAGCTGGAATAGAACATGTGAAAGGTGCTAATATAAAACCATTAAATTACAACACATATTGTAGATGTTATGGTACATACTTTTAATACATTGGAGACAATTCATGAGGCTCTAGAATCCAATTGGAGTTATACACATGTCATGGTGATATTTGAACTCAATCCCCCTTAGGTGGACCAATGGAGATCCAAAGAACCCTAAACAGTCACGAACCAAGGTGTGAAAATTGGTGAAGTGTGTTGGCACATTAAAAATTCCAAGGCATGTGTGGGTGAGAATATAGAGGTGAGTGGGAGGCTCAAGGTGGCAATAAATTCTCTTAGGAGAGAAAAAATAGGAAAAATACACCACTAGCACCCCTAGTCAAACCTGGATCCCCCAAATCAAGGAGGTAGTGCCCCAAGGCATTAATGAGGGTGCACATGGGCTGGGTTGACCAAACTAGAGTGTTGTTGTAGGTGTGAACATGCCAAAATAACCAGATATCTTGCAGAATCAACTCTCCTAAGTCTAAACCATACAATATCATTGCATGAAGGTAAATGAAGTTAGCCTAAGGTCAAAAATATGTACTAGGGATGTATTACTACTCCAACACCCCCCCTTAATCCAGAATTAGTACAATTTAAATGATTTATTAATGCCTTGGAAACTAAGGCACAAGTCACATTTTACAACAATGTTTATTAATCCATGTAACCGAGGTAAGGAGGAAACTTCCTCATGGGACAAATCTTCCCCTCAAAAATGGATTACGACATAGAAAAAAATTGTATACACTTCAAAATATATGAGTACGTATGGAGGAATATTCTTCTTGGGAAGAAGTGGAATGTGCTCAACCAACTCAAGAACAGTTGCATGATGAATGCTCAGACCATGTAGAACAACTAAAATGCACTTATAGGAGAGCGAATGGTTCTCTTCAGACTTGAAGCTCAAACCAAATAGGATTCCATTCCCCAAAGAGACTTGAAGTGCTTGAGAATAGGTGTCCCCAAGCGAGCCATAAGGATATTCAAGCATCAACTTTGAATGAAGGTTGTAATCAGGTCCAAGAAGGTGGAACAAGTGTCCCGAATGTGCCATTGTGATGGAAAAGACTTCTCCATATTCATATGAACTTGAAGGAACTCTACTAGTGATGGTGGAGGAATACATGGGAAAAATAGTGTGAAGCAATGCGATATATTTACTTGACATCCAAACCTCTCCATATTTCGAACCAATACTCTCATGTGAAGAAAACCCATCTTATAGAGAAGGCTTGCTATGAACATCAACTAGTAATACATATTCACCATTCGTAACAAAAGACATAGAGGAGAAGGGTTTAGAATAGATAGATAACTCTTCAGCAGTAGTGATGGTAGCAACTCGTATGCTATCTTCATGAAAAATAGCTTCTTGACAAGGAGAGGAAGCCACAGAGGAAGAAAATTGAGTTGGATCATTTGTTGAATCTTTGGCTACTTCTTCTTCTTCATTTCGAACAACTTCTTGAGAAATGCATAAGGCCGAGATCATAGGAGGGAGAACACATAAGGAGGTGCCTATTTTATTTCTCTCCATATAGGTCACATATTCTTGCTACATTCCAAGAGCTTCATATAGATTTCTCCAAAGCTTGAATGGGTAATCAGCATAATCAAGGAGGTAGCTCATTGTAGTAGGTATAGCTAGACACATAGTTCCATAGGTTCTATCATTGTCATTAAGCCAATCACACTTTTCTTGAAAAGACTCTGGCTCTCTCATAGCACCAATGGACACATCATAGAGACATTGCCTCTTGAGATATGCACACATATTCAAGTTCAATTCATAATAGTTAAATTGGGAAAGGGGAGGAACAACTTTTGAATACATGAAGTTGTTGTAGGAACCTGCAATAAAAAACACTCAGATAAACTCGAAATATGCCCTAAACAACAACTCAAACCTCACAACATTTGTTTACAGTTCCAACTAGCTCTGATACCATGTGATAATTGCTTCTCAAGTTAGATCTAGGAGCTAGAACAATTTCAACATCAAAGTGTTTGAAAAAATATGCAAGAGAAAAACAAAGAGACATAAATAGCTGGAATAACACATGTGAAATGTGATAATATCAAAACATTATATTACAACACATCTTATAGATGTTATGGTAAATACTTATAATACATTGGAGACAATTCTAGGCTCTGGAATCCAATTGGAGTTGTACATGTGTCATGGTGAGATTTGACATCAAGCCCCCCTAGGTGGACCAATGGAGCTCCAAATCACCCTAAAAAGTCATGAACCAATGTGTGAATGTTAGTGAAGTGTACCGAGGCATTAAAGAGTCCAAGGAATGCATGGGTGAAAATATAGAGGTGAGTGGGAGGCTCAAGGTGGCAATAAATGCTCCTAGGAGGGCCAAAATAGGAAAAATACACCACTAGTGCCCCTAGTCAAAATTGGATCCCCCAAATCAAGGAGGTAGCACCCCAAGGCATTAATGAGGTGAACATGGGATAGGATGACCAAACTAGAGCACTATTGTAGGTGTGAACAGACCAAAATAACCGGATATCTTGCAGAATCAACTCTCCTAAGTCTAAACCATAGGATATCATTGCATGAAGGAAAATGAAGTTAGCCTAAGGTAAAAACTATGTACTAAGGATGTATTACTACTCCAAAAGTAGTTGTGCATGATGGGGTCATTGATATGCAATATTGCACATCAGTTGAGCAAGTTGCAGATATCTTCACCAAAGTGTTTTCAGAGAAGACCTTCAGTATTCTCAAGTATTTACTTGGGATAGCTTATCATATGATGAATATAGATTGAGGACCATATTTCATATAGTTTTGTTCATGTCCATGTTTGACGGAGGATTTTCCCACTTGTGGTTTTTCCTCTTTTTCGTGTTTTGTATGAACAAGCAGTATGTAAAGGGTGACTAAGACTTGTTTCTAGGACCTATATCTCTGATATTTTTTTGATATTGTACATAAAGTTAGGATTAAGATGTGGTTTTGGAAGACGCAACTTGCAAGTTTAAATCTCTGCTGTGGATTTGCCTTGATCTGATGGTTGGGACTATTTTGTGTTTTCAATTATCATTCACCTTCTCCATTCTTTTGTTTGTGATTTGATTTTCAAATTGTGATTTTCACTTGTAATCTACAGGAATTGGTAATCATTGATTCGACTAAGTTGTAATGAATTAGGTGCTAAGATTTTATTTTGCAAAATAAAGGGCGTACATCAAATAATGGAAAGAGTCAATCACTTTTCATTAAGCAAAGTATTATATTTTAAAATTTAATAATTAGCTTTGCTTGTTGATAATATTATTTATTATTGTTTAAATTACATTCAATATACTTTTAAAATACAATATTAATAAATTATTTATATAATTGGCTTTTAATATCATACTGTTTACAATGTTAATACAAAGTATTTCACTAAACCCTAATTTGTTGTTGTTGGGAAGGATGAAGTTAAAAAACATATCGTGCACTTGTATAAGACATGTTTTTGCATGGAGGATTTTGATCAAACCATCAGGAATTAGCTCAAACGATTGAAAACCCACTTCCCAAGAAGGCCCATTTACCCTTAGTCTCAAAATGATTTTCAAATATATCAACAATTTTGGATAAAATTGTGACCGAACAGAGGTGAATTTTACAGAAATTCATTCCGACCATTTTTTGCATAGCTCAACGAACTAGACATATGGGGATTTGATGCTATCCTTTCCGCTGCTCTTCATTTCTATAAATTTGACCTCGACATTCAAATAAAGGGGGGGAAGCGCTCGACAGAGATGGAAAAGATTTCTCTTTTAGATCTATGTAATTTTCTGACTTTCAATTGTTTGAAGATAGAGAATAGGAGACGCTACTACCAAGGAGGAAAAATCAGCAGAAGAGACTAGAGACACTTTGTTTGATGCTAAGCTTGTAAATTCTTACAGACTTTCAATTATACAGTAAAGTTATTTTTAGAATTTTTTTGTCTATTGATCAAGTTTCTTTGATGAATGTTGATTTTAAATTCAAATTGCTTATCAAGTTTGTCAAATATTTTGCAATTTATTAAACACAGTGATCTATAGTTCTGGTTTATCTTTGGTAATGATCTGTGTGTTCATGATGTTTTGAAAGAGTTTATTTAATTAAAACATTATTTATTTCTGCAAATGTTTTCACAGTAAAGTTTAATGATGTTAATTTTTCAATTAACATACCAGTTACAGGTTGATCTTGAATGTATGTAACCCTCAATCTGTTGTTGATTAATTTTGATTGATTAATAGTAACTTGGGAATATAAGTAATTGGCATTTTAACATTTTCGTTAAGTTGATAAATGCACTTATCTATTTCTACATCAAGTTGACCTGCACATACACAAGACACCTTCTTAGAATAGTTCTTTGAGCTATCTTAATCAGATCATCTTAAAATGGATCCAGCCCAAAAATATGTATATAGTTCCTTTTCTTCTCATGAATCTGTATTTAGTTGTTTTTCTAGGAAAATTAGTTTTCATTTTCAAAAATATTTGTTAAAGCAACTGATAGAAGTGAAATTCGATGGCAAGAGAGAAATTTTAGCACAAGAACATGTTCTTCAATTTTCCTATAATTGTTTTGATAGCAAAATTCTGGATCTAGATGTTTTGTGTAGATTGTTAGCCTTCACATTCGAGGGACGGGTTAAAGAATGGTTTGTAACTTTTGCTTTTGCCTCTATCCATTGTTTTAAACATTTTCTAGATATTTTCATACTTTCTTTTGGACATTATGACTTTGTTAGATTATGTAATGAATGGAAACAACTCACTAGAAATAAGGGTGAATCATTAGAATATTTTGCAATTAGAACTTTCAATCTCTATTGTAGATTCCCTTTAATAGATCGTCCTATGATACTTGAATGGTTTCAGCACACTAGTTCTATTACACATGAATATGATCAATTAGTAGATGATAAATTTGAATTATACATTGATAACCATCCACCTCTTGGTTTAGATTTGCATGAAGGATCTATGGATTAAAAAATTGTAAAAATGTCTTTCTTCTCTTTCTTAGATATGGATCATAATCAATATGATGATTAAGATGAATTAAATGTTGATATGCCCATGTCTATTTCACATGAAAGTCAAAGTCTAACTAATCATGAAAGAGATCATTTTTCTATAGAAGATTCTTCTAAAGTACAAGAGAATAGTTCTAATCATAATATTGAACCATATTCTTCTAGCATAAGTAAAGAGCTTCAATATTATGATATTTATTATTCTGTAAATCCTTTAATAGATCTTGAATCAACTATTTTTTTTGGAAATTTATGATATGTTTTCCCAATTACCATTTTCTGACCTAAGTAATTTTGTAGGAGAGCATATTTCACAAAATGATGATAATGCATTACAAGAAGAAGCAGATTCTGATTTGAAACCATTCATACATATATCTTTTGAAGAGAAAATCCCTCTTAAGGAATCTTGATCTGAAAATATTCTACAAAGAGATGAATTTCATGCACTTATTTCCTCTTCATATTTTTCTATGTATCATGATTTATTTGATAACAATGGCATTCAATCATATATTTTAGATTCTAATTCTCCATTGTTAAGTATTAAATAGGTACAAGTTAATTATGAAATGCATGAAGAAGACCAAGAAGATTCTTATCCTTGTCATCAGTCCATGTCTTCTTGTCATTCTTCTTTGCTGGAAATGAATACTATTTCTAATGATTATTTTCAGAATTCTTTCTTTTATGATTCATCATACAATGAAGAAACATTTTCTTCTTATAATCATTTGCTTGATGGAGAAGATTATTATTAATATTGTATATTGATCTAGGAACAAAGCATCAATCTCATCAAAGATTAATCAACAAATAACTCATGAAATGGTGTAATCGGTCTACAGGAATAGTAGTCACTCTATATTCACATAAATAATGAATGATTACAATTACAATGTCATGCTACAAGCATGAATGAATGAGCAATTCAAATCCTCAAGCAGGTCATTCGAATTGAATGAGTGAGTCTAGCTTAACTGACTATAAGCCATTGTCCACACTCAGTTAACCACTGTTCAAAACCCTAATTGACTCAACTAAAACCTAACTGAAGTTGGAGTGCAATAAATGACCGAGTCTCAATTGAAAGAGATCAGACACATGTCATAGCAAGCCAACCATCAAGTGCTAGAGCTTCAATGAATTCAATGAACCCCGATGAGGTTAACTGAAGTTGAACTAAACATTAGAAGTTGGTGGAGGTGCCCCTGTTGACTCCAGTTCATTAATTAATCATTAAATAATCAATTAAATGAAAGGAGGCACCTTCACTGACCTGTTTAACTGATTGTAACCACCATTTAGAAATTAGGTGCATTAATATCACTCAGATCACCCCCAGAATACTCCAGTTAGCCTCCCTGAATGTAGGAGAAGGCTAAGTTAGCCTCCTTGATTGAAGGTAGATGTGGGTGTGACTAGATGATGACATTTAATGCTCCAATCATGTCAATTAATGTAAATAATACTTAGGATAGTGGTTTAACTAGGCCAATTTGACTAAAAAGAGTGTGTATGGTGGTAAATGTCTCCAAAATCTCTTGGTGAAGATGTTTGCAATCTGCTCATCAGTCGAGCAGTATTGCAGAATGATAGTCCTGTCATGCACTAGCTCCCTGATATAGTGCATGTGGATCTCTACATGCTTGGTCCTCTACCTGGTAACTGGATCCGTGGATATCTTAATAGCACTTTGATTGTCACAAAAGAGGATAGTGGAAAAATTACTACCAAGATTAAACTCTGAAAGAATTCCTTGCAACCAAACTGCTTAGATGCAAGCATTCACCGCTCCTCGATACTCGGCCTCTGCTGAAGATAGTGCTATGGAAGCCTGATTTTTGCTTGACCAGCAAATGGGTCCACCACTAAACATGAATACATATCCGGAAGTACACTTCCTATCAATAGAATCACCCACCCAATTGAAATATATGTACCCAACCAGCTCTAGCTTGGAGTCTGCAGCATAGTGAATGCCGTAGGTCTTGGTTCCCTGAATATACTAGAGGATCCTCTTGGTTGCCTTACAATGAATATCATGAGGCTGCTACATGTATCTTGATATAGCATTCACAACATAACATATATCACACCGAGAATGTGTCAAGTACAACAAGCTACCAATCAGCTGTTGATAGATAGTGCAGTCCATGGGAGGTGTGCTTTTTCCTTCTTCAAGGTTGATCCCTGAGAGGAAAGGGAATGGGGTAGGCCTACAATCAGCCATGTTAAACTTTACTAACAATTCTAAAATGTATTTTTACTGAGTGACCATAATCCCATCATAATTTTGCTCAATTTTGAGCCCCAAAAATTGTTTTAGAAGCCCCAAATCACTCATTTCAAAGGCATTGTGGAGAGCAGTTTTGATGGCTAAAATGGAGTCAATTGTGCTACCCGTGATCAGTAAGTCATCAACATATAAAAAAATGATAATTATATGACCATAAGACTTCTGTAAATACACATTTGTATCTGATCTACACCTTTGAAATTTTTGCGAGAGAAGGAAGGCATCCATCTTGGAATACCACTCTCTTGGGGCCTGTTTTAACCCGTATAGTGACTTCTTTAACTTGCAAACGAAAGATGGATAAGTGATATAGCCCTCAGGCTGCTTCATGTATATATCCTCATGAAAATATCCATGCATAAAGTATGACTTAACATCCATGTGATACACTTCCCAGTGCTTGGATGCTGAAATTGCCAAAACAAGGCGGGTGCAGTCCATTTTTGCAACTGGTGCAAAGGTCTCATGGTAGTCCAAACCTTGGACATGAGAGAAAATTTTTTCCACCAGCCTTGCCTTATATTTGTAGGTGCTTCCATCAGTAGCAACCTTGGTCTGAAACACCCACTTGCATTGAACCAATTTCCTTCTCGGAGGAAGAGAAACTAGCTCCCAAGTAGTATTTTTCTGAAGAGAATTCATCTCTTCATCCATGGAAACTTGGCATCTCGGATCCCTATGAGCATGATAGTAGGATTTTGGATTTGAACTAATCATCAAATAACAAGTTTTAGATAGCAAATTATTAGGACAAGAGAGCGCAATACCTGCTCTTTAGAAATCAGACCGGGTTCTCCTTGGATCATCTGGATTTCCAATGTTGTCTCCTGCGGAGGAGAG
Organism: Pseudotsuga menziesii; assembly: GCA_001517045.1. NCBI lineage: Eukaryota > Viridiplantae > Streptophyta > Pinopsida > Pinales > Pinaceae > Pseudotsuga > Pseudotsuga menziesii. The sequence continues at coordinate 630,445 of LPNX010269925.1, forward strand.
TGTCTGTCGGGCCCATGTAGGAAGATGATTTTGCACTTCAGGTTCTGATTCAGCATATTATTATTGCTGCACACTGATATCAAAAATAATAGGATCCAAATTAGGGTTATCACCCCCAATTTCATCATCCAAATATTCAGTAGAATAGGAAGGAAATTCACTAGTTTTCTCCTTCACTAGTTCCACTTCCTGAAGAGGCTCGTCGAACTTGACACTTATCTCAATGATGATCTGTTTGGTATTGATATCCAGTAGCTTGAAACCTTTAGATTCATCAAGATACTCAATAAATAGAGATTCTATTCTTTGCGGTTACAAAGCCCTTTTTTTATTAAGCGAAATCCGGGCCCATGCAGTGGACCCAAACACCCGTAGGTTCGACACATCCGAATTGTGTCCGAAGTATGCTTCAAAAGGGGTATTACATTTCAAAAATTAGTGTGGAACCATTTTATAAATGTATGCTATAGCATGCATGGCCTCAACCCACAAATTTGCATCAAGCTTCTTGGATTCCAACATACAGGTGGTCATCTCCTTGAGAGACCGATTCTTCCTTTCTGCTACTCCGTTCTACTGGGGAGTGTAGGAAATTGAATGTTGGACCTGAATACCACTTTGGGAGCATATGTGTAGAAAATCATTACTGAAATACTCCCCTCCATTATCATATCTCAAGATCTTGATCTTAAGCCCAGAGGCATTTTCGATCAAGGCCTTCAATCCAGAAAATTTTTCACATACTTCAGACTTCTTTTTGAGAAAGAAGACCCATGTGTACGTACCTTGAAAAATCATCAATAAAAGTAATAATATACCTTGATCAATTCATGGATGTGACAGGCATCGAACCGCTGATATCAGAATGTATCAGCCCCAATATGCATGTAGCTCAGTTTGCCTTCCCCCGATCGAACTTGTGCTCAGGGTGTTTTCCAATCACACAGCCCTTGCAAATTCCCGTGGTTGCCTTGATGACCAAGAGGCCTTCAACCATGGAGTGTTTCTGTAATTGCTACAAATATTTGAAATTAAGATGGCCAAACCTCTCATGCCACATCCTACTCACCTCATTTCCATGAGTTAGCAGAGCAGTGGGCTTTGCATCCGCAACAAAGTGAGAGGACTCATAGGCTTTTGCTTGATGGTTTGCAAGGCCTTTAGCAATGAGTTTCCTAGATGCAATTTTTGTTATCTCAACATCATTTGGGCTGAAAGAAACTCTCTTAGGCACTCTTGTATGTGTCATCTGATAGACACTAAGGATATTTGATGCAAGAGATGGTACATACAAAACATTCAAAAAAAGCCATTTTCAAGATCAACGGTACCTTGTCCTTCTGAAATGATGGTGGAGTCATCTCTCATGTGGATGGGGATGGATTTGCTGGTCTCCAAGGATTAAAATGAGTCTTTTTCAACCATCATGTGGTTTGAAGCTCCAAAATCAATCAACAGTGCTTTGGACTTCAAAGTGCTTGCCATGAGGGCATGACCTTTTTCATGCTGTGGTTCCCAATCTTGTTGATCTCTCCTTCGAAAGCTCTCTAGAAGATTGATGTGATTTCTCTCAAGGAGAGAGGTTGCTTCATCAAGATTCTTCTTCATGTAGGCATGTTTAGGGTGGAAGCCCTTCCCGCAATAAGAACACTTGAATTTTTCCTTGCCATGGTGCCCTTTTCCTTTGTTCTTCCTTGAGCCGAAAGACTCATCATGCTGCTGATTTTCAACTCTAGGTTTAGGAGCATCAAATTTAGTTTTTGGATTTTTCTGCTGCTTTCCTTTACCCTTCAGATCTTTGGGCCCCAAGAAATGAAGGGCTTGATCACGGGAGGATCTGGTGATCCCCATTTGGACAAGCTTGTCATGTTCACATGTTAGGGACTCATGAAGGCATTGAGTGTAGGCATCTTCCATCCAGGGGTTGTGATATTCCCCATACGAAATGTAGAAACAAAAACTGAATAATCAGCCCTGAGTTTGGAGAGTATGGCGAGGATGAGATGATCATCCTCCTTCTCCACTTTGCATTTCTTCAAGAGTAAAATAGTATGCTTGAACTTTGTGAAGAAATCATTCAGAGTCTCAAAATTGGAGGGCTGGAGAGACATGAGTTCGTTTTCAAGCTGGTAAACCCTCAAGTCATCATGATTTCCATATAGAGTCTCCAATTTGTACCATATTTATTTTGGGGTCTTCAATCCTGCAAGATGGAAAAGAATATCTCAGGAAATAGAGAGGCACAAGAAACTGAAGGCTTCATCCTTCTTGTTCAAGAATATTGATTTTTCTATGGCTGAATCAGGCTCATCTTCAGTGTCCATGGTGACTCTAAAGAGTCCTCTGGAGTGCAGCTGAATCTCCATATCACCTTTCCATGAGTGGAAATTGTATGGAGTCAAGAGATCTACTCAAGAGGCCATCTGGATCTGCTGGAGTGAATGTTTCACCTGTAGAAACCTGAAAATCAAAACAGAAAGGGAAATGTAAGGTTAGACAGCCTGCACATTTTAGGCTTTCATCACACCCAACATATTCAATCAAGCAATCTTGATCAACAAGTTCTTTACTTGGGGTATTAAGTGGTAAGCCTTGGCTTCTGGTGCAGTGCTGGATTTTTGAGCTATTGCTCAAATTTCATGCAGAAATCTGTCAAAAAGCTTGTTTTTGAGAGATAGAGCTTCGTCCCGCCATAAGCTCTGATACCATATTAATCTTGTATATTAATCTAGGAACAAAGCATCAATCTCATCAAAGATTAATCAACAAATAACTCATGAAATGGTGTAATCGGTCTACAAGAATAGTAGCCGCTCTGTATTCACATAAAGAATGAATGATTACAATTACAATGTCATGCTACAAGCATGAATGAATGAGCAATTTGAATCCTCAAGGAGGTCATTCTAATTGAATGAGTGAGTCTAGCTTAACTAACTCTAAGCCATTGTCCACACTCAGTTAACCATTGATCAAAACCCTAATTGACTCAACTAAACCCTAACTAAAGCCAGAGTGCAATAAATGACTGAGTCTCAACTGAAAGAGATTAGACACATGTCATATCAAGCCAACCATCAAGTGCTAGCACTTCAATGACTTCAATGAACCTCGATGAGGTTAACTGAAGTTGAACTGAACAACAGAAGTTGGTGGAGGCGCCCCTGTTGACTCCAGTTCATTAATTAATCATTAAATAATCAATTAAATGAAAGGAGGCGCCTTCACTGATCTGTTTAACTGATTGTAACCACCAGTTAGCAATTAGGTGCATTAATATCACTCAGATCACCCCCGGAGTGCTCTAGTTAGACTCCCCAAATTTAGGAGAAGGCTAAGTTAGCCTCCTTGACTGAAGGTAGGCATGGGTGTGACTGGATGATGACATTTAATGCTCCACTGATGTCAATTAATGTCAATAATACTTAGGATAGTGGTTTAACTAGGCTAATTTGACCAAAAAGAGTGTGTATGGTGGTAAATGTCTCTAACAATTATTACTAGGATGTTAATGATACTAGTTCTATGCTTATAACATCACATATCTTTAACTCTTCTCAAGTAAATAACCAAAGGCAATTTGATCTCTTTGAGAATTTCCAATTTAATCAACCAATTTATGATGATTTTTACGATAATAAGTTGGAACAAATTGGATGTGATTTTGTTGATATTATGCAAGAAAATGTTCCTAAGGAGATAATTGTTCAAGAAGAAGTTTTGGATCCATATAATACTAATGCTGATTTTTTTTCAAATACTCCATTTCATTGCATAAATCTTTCGGACTCTTATGCCATTCTTTTGATTTTCATTGTACATACCATGATGGGGTTGTTGATTGGCTTAAGAAATATTTCTTAGCAAGATTTCAACATTATGGTAAAACTCTGTATTCCTTATTTGTATATAAATATGGTAAGGTTCCATTCTCTTTATTTGTACATAAATTTCATCTTATTTTCTTTAATGCATTCTTTTTTCATTTTTATTTGCAAGCATTCATATCATGCTTTCTGATTATTCACTTCTTCCTTTTTGCAGGATTCCATATGCTTTCATGGTTGCATTGGAAATTCGATTATACTTAGTTTTGTTTTTTTAGAGTAGTGTAGGAGTAGGTGTAGAATAGATTAGTTTTATCCTAATTTAGTTTACTCTTTTGTTTTTCTTCAATAAAATATTTGCGACAACAAGCCAATTGCAAGTTGGAAACGATGCTTCTTCAGATGCATTCAGGGAGGTATTTTAATTCTCTTCCACTTTCTATTATTTATGCCCTCACTGATTATTTTATTGGTTCAAAGCATTCATGTTTGATTTATGTCTTTAGTTTTAAATTATAATGATCTTTTCATAAAATGATTTGAATTAATTCTTTCCCAAGTTTTAAAAGCAAGAATATTTTGACATGAGATAAAGTAATTAAAATCAGAACATCCTCATTACCCACGAATTTTCATCTTTTCTAGATATTCACTTTTTTACATATTTTGTTGTTGCAAATTGGACAAAATTTAGTTTTGTTTATTTTTGTACTTAATTTTTATAAAGGATTCCTTAATGTCCTAAACAACTTTATGCGAAGCAACAAATGTTGATTGTAATTCTTCAACTGAAAGAGAATAAATTTATTTTAAGAGTTTTGTTATAATCAATTCAATTTACAGGTTCAATATATTTACAATTTCTGAATTGATATAATTACTCTCTTTACAATAACAAATTCCTTCGATTCTACAAACACAACAAACAAATCTCTCTTTTGTTCGCATGAGACAATTTCTTAAGGATTATTTTTGTAATTATTTTACATTTTAATTTAGGCTTCTTTTGTTTATAATAAAGGCCTAATTAAATTTGATATCTCATGATCTATTAAATTTTTTTTCTTAATCACCAATTTTTCTTTTTGTGAGTGATATATTTGTGAGATTTTGATTTACTTTTGGTTCTACTTGTATAAATGTTTGACTTAATCATTATTACATTTTCTTTTCTTGCTGGTTTGTTTTGAGTTTTTCATGATTTTCACTTTTAAAATAAAGGAGCTTATCACTCTTCTACAGTCTCAAAGTCTTATCTATTAAGGAAATTTTTATAAATGTTTTTTTCTTGCTAGAAATCAAATGTTTTGATTAGTTAATCTCTGATTGTGAAAAAATCAATAATCGATTATGCTGATAATTCTATTTGAATCTTTCCATAATTATCCTTAGAACTTTATCTTTAACTCAAAATAAACATATGAGTTTGAATTTAATTACTTTTAAGGGAATCGGTTTCGAGAAATAAGTTTCAATACGTAAATCTTAGTAATCTATATATTCTTTACGCCATCCTTTCTCTTAAGGAGTTTCTAAGTCTGCTCCCCCATTTACTAGGCTAACTCAAATTGAGATTAGCACATTACACATAGTTTGCATATTTATTTAAACTTGCTATTTGGGATATAAGCCATCAAGCAAAATGGGTTAAAAGACGTCCCTGTTGAGGCGATGGATGCCTGCAGGCTACAGTGGCTTCATCTGTGATTTTGGGATTTCAAATCATAAATATTATATATATAAATCCTTAAGAATCCTTTGCCATCCGACACTCGTAGAGATTTATCTGATGCTGCTTACCCATTAGTAAATTGAGTCACTGCATAGCTATGTATCTAAATCAGTAAATTGGGACCAGAGCGCTTGGAGGTGCGGTTAAAAGGAATCCTTGTAGCGGCTATAGACGTCGACTGGCAGGGGGTCCTGCCTATGGTATTGTAGTAATTTCTTAATACTATGTCTTATATGATTAGCTTGGTTTCCCGAGGTTATTTCCTAGTAAAGTTCTTGATTGTTACATTTTATGAATTATTTATTTTGAAAAATCAGTTTATCTTTAGAAAAGTTTTTGGATAATGATGGAAATGACTTGGATGTTTTAGAATCTTTGAAGTCTAACCAATACTATATCATTTAGTGATAAAGCTATTCATATTATTTGAATTGTAGCATGTAAAAGCATTTTATTATCATTCTTAATTTTTATATTTCAATACTATAGTTTAGAGATAACTAGTTCTTCCCAGCCAGTCGCCATTTGTTGTAGCTACAACTAATCCCATGTTTTATCCAAAACATGAGAGCCCAAATTTTTATATGGAAAAGGTGATGCTTAAGTTCCTTAGTCATTTTGGGATTCCCATGATGTTTATCATGGTTTCTATGTCTTTGTCATGATTGATTTAGTTAACATTTTTAAAAAAAATTATTCATTTATTTGCGTATTGGTCAGTTGCGGAAGGAATTAATTTTTCCCAAAAAGTGTGTCTTTCCCGCAACCTAAATCCCGCAATTGCAGATTGCGGGATTTATTTGTAAATATTTTTGAACTTTTCATCCCCAACCTGCAACCTGCAAATTATGGATTGTGGGTAGTAGTTGAATTAATAAATTGCAAATTGTGAATTGCGGATTACGAAAAGTTTAGTTAGACTGTAAGCACGTTTTCATTCCTGCATCCCACCATTGCATATTGTGGGGAAGGCACAGCTTGCAAGTTTAAATCTTTGCTATGGATTTTCCTTGATCTGATGGTTGGGACTATTTAGTGTTTTCAATGATCATTCAACTTCTCCATTGTTTTGTTTGTAATTCAATTTTCAAATTACGATTTTCACTTGTAATCTTCCACGAATTGGTAATCATTGATTTGACTAAGTTGTAATGAATTAGACGCTAAGATTTTATTTTACGAAATAAAGGGTGTACACCAAGTAATAGAATAATTAGTTTTACTTGTTGATAAGATTATTATAATTGTTTAAATTACATTTGATATACTTTAAAAATACAATATTAATAATTTATTTATATAATTGTCTTTTAATATCATATTGTTTACAATGTTAATACACTGTATCTCACTAAACCCTAATTTGTTGTTGTCGTGAAGGATGAGGAGGTTCAAAAAAGGATCGCACACCTGTAGAACACATGTTTTTGCATAGAGTATTGTGATCAAAACATGGGGAATTAGCTCAAACGGTTGAAAACCCACTTCCCAAACATGCCCATTTACCCCCAAGTGCAAACAATTTTTCAAATCTATCAATAGTTTGAGAGAAGATTGTGACCGAACCAAACATCTAGGGATTTGATGCTATCCTTCCCACTACTCTTCAATTCTATAAATTTGACCTCAACATTCATAAAAAGGGGTGGAAGTGCTTGACAGAGCTAGAAAATATTTCTCTTTCAGAGCTCTGTAATTTTTTGACTTTCAACTGTTTGAAGATAGAGAATAGGAGACGCTGCTACCAAGGAGGAAAAATCAGCAGAATAGACTGGAGACACTTTGTTTGATGCTAAGATTGTAATTTCTTACATACTTTCAATTATACAGTAAAGTTATTTTCAGATCTTCTTTGTTTATTGATCAAGATTCTTTGATGAATGTTGATTTTAACTCTACCTTGTTTATCAAGGATGTCAAATCTTTCACAATTTATTAAACATAGTAATATATAGTTCTAGTTTATCTTTACTAATTATCTGTATATTCATGATGTTTTGAAAGAGTTTATTTAATTAAAACATAATTTATTTTTGAAAATGGTTTCACAGTAAATTTTAATTGATGTTAAATTTTCAATTAACATATCAGTTATAGGTTGGTATTTAATGCATGTAACCCTCAATCTGATGTCGATTAATTTTAATTGATTAATAGTAACTTGGGAAGATAAATAATTGACCTTTTAACATTTTCATTAAGTTGATAAATGCAGTTATCTATTTCTACATCAAGTTGATCTGCACATACACAAGCCACCTTCTTAGAATAGTTCTAACTAACCTTAGATTTCCTTCTAGGTAGATATGTTGTTTTGTAGACATACAATATCTTGTTTTCATTTATAGGAAGACTGATCCTTTTGGATCAAAACTCACCAACTCAAAGAGTGCCAGTGGACGCTGAATATCCATGGTTGTTAACCACGCCAAACAGCTTGAGGATAGGGTAATACTTGCGTAGGATTATCTGAAGCCGTTTGTTGGGTTTTCATCCCCTGTTGTTTTCCTTGGACACCATTCCAACACCTACATAACTGAGGCATCAACACTTCCTAAAGCTTTCGAATATTTGGAGTATCTACTTTATGATAATCCTACATCTATTTAATGATGTATGATGCAATTTTATATCATCAATAGTTTGTGTATTTTCACATATTCAGTCTCCTTCTTGAGTGTTTCTTGCGTTTTTCGAGCAATTTTGTGAGTTCAATTGTTCTAAGCTTGGGCTTAATTTCCACAAGAACAAAAAAAATCCTTTATATTAAATCTATGATTTTTTATGGGGTAAAAATTTGTAGGAAACAAAGTAGGGAGTAGATCCAACATAAGAGCTATTGAGAGAAGGCATGAGATTTGGTTTTGAAAGAATGTGTATCATTCAGGACTTAATTCTTTCTATGATACGTTGCTTTTAAATTTAGACTCATGTATTTATCTATTTTAATTTTCATTATTCCCACCAATGTAGATAGAATCATTACACTTTTTTTGTTTGTAGATGGAGGCTGAAGAGGAGGAAAACAATGGAAGCAATCAAAAAATTAAGTATATGGATGATTAAATAGTACAATAGATGTGAAAATTTATGATATAACAAATTAATCCAAACATCGTATCCAAACAAAATAAATAAATAAAAATGATATGAATACTATTATTAAAAATATTTCAATTTATGATGAGTAATGGAATTATACAAAATAAAAATAAAATATAGATATTCTAGTGCTATGCTATTAGTCATTGTTCACCAAAAATAAAATTATTATCATTTATTTTGATCGCACTGATACATTTGAGACATTGTAGCACTGACGCACTTAAAACAATAGTGCCTCAATGCAATAGAATACTTGTTGAGTACCCCAATGTTTTTTTATTACTATGCCCCGGTGCGCAACTATATCATAACTGCATAGTTAAATTTTTAAATTTGTAGCAAAAGTCAATGTCCCATTTAACTTCACTGGTGTGTTTTCTTTCACTTATCGCACTAGTGCCTTGTAATAATTAGTAAGCATAAGCTCTTTATAATAGTTAGAAATCTGTTGGTGCTACATTTAATATAAAGCATCGATGTATATATTCTTATAAAGCATTGATTTCGTTAAACAATTAGGTGCAAATCTGTGTTATATGTATTATCAAGCATCGATGCATATATTACATTCGATTTTTGGTGTGCACTAGTCCTTACATTTCTTTTAAAAGTACTGGTACATTTTGTATTCGTTAGCATCGGTGCACTTGTGTCACTAAAGTGCACAAGTTAAAAAACCTCTGCTAAAGCCTTTGGTTGTTGAGTTTTTTTAAGTTATAATAAATTTCCATAAAAACCTCTGCTAAAACATCCAGTACCATTGGAGGAGGATGTAGCAGATGTTTTTTTTAGAATTTTGACGAATCTTGTAACACTAAAAACCTCCACTACATGTCCTTTTCCTTGCAGTGACTAGGACTACAAGCCACACTAGAGACAACTCTAACAAGAAGCTAAAAGCATATTGTCTTAAAAATCCCTATGCTTCATAGGAATATAGAGAGAGGAAACACCACCAAGCATGCAATGAAATAAAGAAGTTGGTCTCATGAAACTACAGAGGAGTTAGCCACAAAAGTAAAATAGAAGTAATCAAATATCTAATAATAGAAAAAATAGTGTATTTTTAACCCAAGAGACAATATTACAAGAGGGATAAGTGATGGAAGTGAGTAATTGTTTTTGACAAAATGGTGAATCTAGAGGCACATATTGAGGCTTATGTATAGCTTGGAAAAAGAAAACCTTGAAGCTACACCAATAGTTAAAAAACCTACATTGATTATTTGTAGATATTGAATGCAACAAAACAAGTAAACATTTCAAAATTTTGAACATTTATGCCCCAATGAATTACAAAGAAAAAAAGGAATGATGGGATTTGATCTCATATTTGAAAAGAATGATGGATATAGAATGTTCTATTTTTGTAGGCAATTTTAATATAGTCGTTTATGTTCTATTTTTGTAGGCAATTTTAGTATAGTCCTTTCACAAGATGAGAAGAGAAGAGGAAACCCAATTCAAGATGCATCTCAGGAGGAAGTAGGATTTGGTGGCAGAATGGGGATTATTCGACATTTTTCCTAAAATAGGTAAGTACATCTAGTATAATAAGAGGAAGGGAAATCATTATATAGAAGAAAGGCTTGATTGCTTCCTTATTATGGAAACTATATATAATAATATTTGGATATATATTCATAGATCATTCCCTCAGTTGGGCCTATCTCTTTCATAATGAAGGATAAAGAAAATTGTGGTCCATTAACTTTTAAGTTTAACCCTCTCTAGCTACAAAATGAGGAAAACAGGGAGATAATATAAAATAATTAGAGACAACAGATCGATGGATTTCCCAACTTCATCTAGGAAACCAAGTTATGAATAACTATTCTAAAATCTTGGGCCAAGACATTCTATAAGGAACCAACAATAAAAAGGAAAGAGATGCATCATCAACTAGATTGTATCTAATCTAGCATGGAAAATAAATAAATCACACAACAACTGCTAGATGAGGAAATGGAAATCTATAAAAAGTTATTCTCGTCCTATCGCAAAGAGGTTTCTGAACCTCTAGAGGCTCAAATCACATAGTTTGTGGCTAAAAGAGAGAGATAGAGACACATCATTTTTTCACAAGAAGTAAAATGCAAGGATAATAAAAAACAATGTTGAAGAGATATAGATGGATACATGTGATAAAATGATATATTACAAGGGAATTAAAATACAAGGTGAACTACCATTTTAAAAGAATTATAAGCAAGGAAGAGAGAGCATACCAAAAAAGTATGGGGTCCTGATCCAAATGGTACCTACTTTTGTCAATAATTAAGATAACACATAGTTAGATAGAGAAATAACAAAGGAAGTAATCAAAATGAAAATATGGGATTTGGAACCAGACAAAGCACTTGGACCAGATGGTTTCTCAATCTTACTCTACAAAGCTTGTCGAGACATGATAAAATATACTTTTGTCAGACGTTGTGGTGGGTGGAATCAAAATTGAAGTTGGGGGCCAACACCAATTCCACCTTTCTGGTGTTGGTCCCAAAATAAACGATAAAATTCACATGATCTAGGCCCTCTTCATTCAAGGTAGGAAATTTTTTGACAACATTCTTCTAGTACAAGAGGCTATTCACTCTAGAAATATCATAAAGGAAGAAGGATTCATCATCAAAATGGATATGTCAAATTCCATTGATCGAGTAATACATTCCTTTCTTTATAATGTTCTTAACAAAATTGTTTTTTCCAATAAATTTGTAGGATTGATCAAGGAACATATATGAAGGATATGGATTGTTCCTCTACTTAATGGAAAATAAGCGGGATTCTTACAAAGTGGAAGAGGAATCATGCAAGTTTTCCCCCTCCCCCCCTTCCTTTAAATTTTTATGAAAAATTCTTTGAGAAGTTTGTTGGAGCACAAAGTCCAAATTGGCAATCACCTAAGAAAATAAATAATTCACAATTTGCAGATGATACTTTTTTGTTAGGAGGAACCTAAAAAATTATTGGATCCTAGTTCAAGGAATTACTTGGCATCTTCATTAGTGATTCAAGAGGGACCATAAAAAAAAAAGACTATATGGATGGAATATTTGAGCATCTTGTATATTTTCCCTTCCATATATATTAGATTTATCTTATGAACTAGTTTGACACTCCTTTAAAAACCTAGGATTACCCATTCTCTTAGGAATGCCAAAAAATTGGATTGTACTAGAGTTCAATACAAATTTAGGGAAAAATTGAACCAATGGGGAGATATATTGTTAAATATATCACGAAGGATTGTTCTAATTAAGGTTTTCCTTTCAACCTTTCCCCTCTACCAGTTCTTAGCAATGCTTACACCATCAGGAATCATCTTGAAAATAATATCAATGATTAAGAAATTTTTATGGAAGGGGAGGGAGGGGGGGGGGGGGGG
>LPNX010269925.1:642573-660098 GCA_001517045.1 Pseudotsuga menziesii
AAAACACATGGCACTAATGAATAAATAAATGGAAACAAAAATCCTTTGGAGACTAATTTCGAGTCAAACTAGTTGGTGGAAAACTACACTAAAAAATAAATACTTACACTGCTCCAAGTTAAGGTGCCTTGACCAACCCATTGTAGCCAAATCTCCCCAATATGGAAAATTTTCATTTTTGCTCTTCCTCTACTACAAGCACATCTAAGTTGGATCCATAAAGTGTGGAATTGATAACGTTGTGAAAAGACAACATTTTTGGAGACCCCCTCCCTCTCCAGCATATCTAAACTAAAATAAATTCAAGAATGGGAATAATACAATGGATAGCATTCCTTATCACACATCACTAATTTGGATGCAAAGAAAATTGTATGGAGAGGGTGGAAAATGCACAACATCCCATTGCACCTACAAGAAAGTTGGGAAAAAATGATCCCACATCTTATAGGTAAATCCCCCATAAAAAAGGAATGAAAGACATAAGAGGATGGGAAAAGAGATGTAAAACCTACGTATTAAAATAAGGGTACAAAATGAAAATAGAAGGAAAAAGATAATTTCTAGGACAATGATCTAGAAGGAAATCAAAAGAAGTGAATCGTTACCCAAGATTAAGTTATTTATCCATCTAGAAACACACAAGAAAATACTCACAACTGAGAATGTATAAAAAAGAGACACTCCAAGTCCATCAAGATACCAACTTTGTATGAATTATGAAAAAACCTCCTATCATTTCTTCATGGAGTGCAGTTTCCCTTGTTCTACCTAGAATACCATGATCACAAACCTAAACATAAAAAATGATATACCAAAATGTTGGTAGGAAATGTTGCTATCTTTGCATAAAAGATATCCTAAGTGCTCCATAATAAATGTCTTAGAAAATGAATCTAGAAGGATATCCCCTCCTATATTTGTTGGAGGTTGTGGCTTGCATGAAAAAGAGTAGTTTTTGAAATTGAGGTAACACCTCCAAGGATGGTAGCCTCCCAACCCTAGGGCATGCTTTTAGAAGCAATTTGAGTAAAAGGTATTGTTGATCAAAATCCCATCCATCTAGAATCAGAAGAGAAGGTTTAGATAAAAGAATTCCTACATATGGATCCTCCTTCAAATCCAAAATTGAATTACAGGCATCCTCATGAGTCAAAATGGAAACTTAATATTCCCAAATAGGAATTAAAAACTTGGATGAAAAAAAGGGACCAACACGCTCTCTTCTTTGATGGAGCCTGTAGAGTAAATCAATGGGTGTAAACTGTCTAGGGGATGGATGTTATATGACCCTAAAGGAAACAAATTACTTCTTATTCTTGGGGTATAAAAGTTGCATCCAATAATAAGTCTAAGAGTTAAGCTTTATGGAAGGGTCTTCAACTATAAAGTGAAAAAGGAATAAAATGTCTCACATTTATTGATGAATCAATGATCATCATTAGTTACCTTTGGGTAAGGTGTCTCCCAAGCAATTCTTATCTCAAGAGAAGCATGATATGAATCCAAAGAATATCCCAAAATTTCCATCAGGTGCAATGCTACCATGTTCGAAGAGACTTAAACAACATAGAAAATGTCCAAGTGAAATGAGACCGCACCATAAACCAAGGGAAATATGCTTAAAAATGAGGGAATTAATGGATACACCCCATCCCCTAAGTTCAATATCCACTCCCATATAACTTCTTGTAATATGAAATTACGTCACAACAAATGAGAGAGAAATCATAGACATCTACCACATGTTCCCTTGTTCCTATACATACCCTGAAAATCCTTCTGAATATATGGATGCTCTTCCATCATTCCCCTTGCATGCGGTTCATTAATAAAATCACTTCAAGACATTGTTTTATGTTAGGTTCACAACAATATTAGTCTCATTCCAGTGTATTCTATGCCCACTTTTCTCCTAAAGAAGAACCTTGGCATGAGCATATTCAACTTGTTCACAAAGATAGACTATGAAAGGATTGTCACTAGCATGGATAGAGGTTTGAATATTGAGCTATTATGTGCTAGTTACCTTCTTCTCTTGCATCTTCAGAGATGGTTATACCTTCACTTATTTGGGTTTTTAGCTTTGAATTCTATCATACAACCTTTTACAAATACTGGCTTTGTCTTTCTTGTGTTTGAATTACGATCTATAGTCTTTCATGTCAATACTAATGTCTTGGATTGTCTTTGTTTGTATCATTCTCTATCTCTCGATCACCTCATCTCATTCAAGTCAATATTTTTTGCATCTCTATGCAATTTGTTCTTCTTGGAATCTCTATGGAGTCAACCTTCAAATCTAGATGCCACAAAATATTCAAAAACAAATCCAAATGCGCCATGCATAACAACAAAGTACCATATATTATTATTTGGAAGAGCATTGCTTTAGATGATGTATCTACTCAATTATTTTATTTTATTGATAAACCCAAATTTCTTGGGAGAGAGACAAATAATCATTACACATGACATTTCAAATGTAAAAAAAACCATCAAGTTTCAATAATTGATGCAATGCGATTGTTTTTAAATTAGGAGACAATGGACCTCAATTTGGACCTGGTGCAATATATCGAATGTATCTGTGACACGATTTACAAAAGTTCACCAATATGAAATTTCAATGACCCATCATCTGAATGCCACATCATATGTGCATAACCCATCATCTGAATGCCACAATTTAGCATGAATTTACATACTTTGACAAGTATTTAGTTGAACGAATCTTACTACGGTTCGCACTCTATTAGAATACTAGAGGTGCAAATATTTCATTACTCGTTATTGGGCTCCTAAGTATTGTTACTTAGGGATTATTTAGCTTTTACATTGTATTTGGTCCACTAGTAGTTGGTTAGTTTGGTGGAGGAAATACCAGGGTTAAGGATGAAATGGTTCACAGATCCAATTTGAAGCTTTTAAAACCTTTATGGAAATTCCAAGAGAGGATTTTGCCACACATACAATGAATGGTTAATGTCCATACACTTCATTTGAAAAATAATGATTTGGTCGGCTGCATTTTCTATTTCCGGGTATTCAGGAGTCTTCTCCTTAAAATGGATTATAAATTCTTCTTATGAGCTTAAATGGGAGATTAATCCATTCTATACCTTTATTTACCTCTTTATGATTTCTAGTTTAGGGTATTATTATTTATATTTATCCATTTCCATCTACAATTTTTTTTTATTGGTTTGGAACTAGTTTCTAACATGTTCAAACCTTAGCACATGTATTTTATTTTTACTTAATTATATCAATAGTTAGATTTATGGGGTGTTAGTTTTTCCATCTGCCTTGGAAAGAAACCATGTTGTTGAATTTATTATTTCTCTCCTTAAAGGGATTTGTAGAAGGACTTGACTATTAGTTTAGAGTTTGAGTATATAGATAAAAAAACTTGATTCTAAATCTATTCAATCCTATCTACTAGGATTTTTCATTGGAGTATACCTCTATCAATACAAGTTTGTATTAATCCTTGATTGTTTTTATTCTTTTCTTTTACAACTTACAAATGCATGTGATCTTTGTTGTGTTTTCACCTAGGTCAATTCCTCATTGGCATTCAATTCTCCCTTGGTTTTTGGGGGAATTTTTTTAATTAAGAAGGTGACCAACCATTGTTTTCTTTGGATGTTTCTTAGATTAAAGAGGAGATTATGACAACACTTTGAAAAACTTGTGACCTGAGACTCACCCTGGTTCTCACTCTAAAGAAAATAGGTTGAATTTGACTTCGCATTCTAGTATTCACTCAATTGTTTTAGGGATATGATAGTTTTATTGTTGATATTTGTTTTGAATGGTTTGACCCTCGAACTACATGTGGCAAAGAATAGAGATATTATTGTTTTAAATAACCATTACTTTATCTTGTAAACTAGACTTAGGTTTTGATGGATCACTTATTCTTAAATTTTGTTATTTATATATTTTATACAAGCAGACCACTTCATTGTTAAAATTTGTTATTTATATATTTTGTATAGGCGCTAAAAAGTTTGAATCACTTTTTAAAAATGAATGCTTATCAGACCCTTTTCAAAATAAAATTCCTAGGTCTTGGAAGGAATAACTTGAACTGGAATGTCATGCTCACCAATTCCTTAGTGACCATTGTGTCCTCTCTTCTCTTCACCAGTGATATGGATTAGCTTCCTAAGAGGCGCAGGTTACTAGATGAGATTCAAGTATTGGAATAGGTCAGCTTGGAAAAAAATTCTCTCAATTCCTTCAGTGTACAATTTCTCTCCAGTGTTATTAAACATAAACAACACCGGAATTTATGTGTAACACAAAAAAAATCGAGGGTTATCCTCATCATTATCTAATACAATATAGTGACAATTTTTAAAATAAACGTGTGATGTAAATTACCTGAACATAAATAGATATGTAGCTCCCCAGAAGTTAAACTCATCCTTGCAAATATCAAATCAAATCTTATTCTTCAAAGAACTAATAGTGTACTAATTAAAATAATATTTTTTGTAAACAAATGATGAATACGTATACTTGCATGTCTGGGGAAACTTGAACAAATTACAAGCACATTTCAACGCAGAGATTAAGGTAACCAGTTTTTGTCATAACAACTTTACAAATTCCATGAATAAATGCTAAGAATGGTGGTTTTGGTATGCCTAACATTGTTATACTACCATGGCACTACCATGCATTGGAAACAACCCCACTCCGTCGCAAAGGTTGTCTTGTGTTGATATTCCTTTGTGATTATGATATGATGGTAGCTAGAGAACCCATCAGTGAATGAGTAAACTTACTGAACCCTTACACTCTCTAGTACTTCATTTTTAAATGGAGTAAAAAATGGGTCATGTAAACAAGCATCATTCAATTTCCTTAGATCAACACAAATATACACTTCACCAGTGTCCTTCTTATCTTGCACTGCTATTGGACTGATCCCCTTAGAGTATTTAATAGGCTCTATGATACCTGCATCCAACATTTGGTCCAAGTATGTCTTGACATTTTCTTTATACCCCCGATTCAGTCCATATGGTCGCTGCTTTACAGTTTTTGCATCGGGATTTAATGGTATATTATTTATCTAACGTCTTTCGAAATCCCTTTCATCTCTGAGAATTTTGTGGGGAACGAATCCTGAAACTCATGCAATATGTCTACGATATTCCCGACAGTATCATCATCCTCGTAATCTCCAATACTAGAAAATTTTGGATTCTCTAGGGAGCCAATGTTTATTTTCTTGAATTTTAGTGGATTTAGAAAATGGTCATTAGAAATACCAAATCCTTCCGCTGCGTGTGTACCTTCAGATTATGGAATGTTCATGTCTCATGGGTCATCATCAAATTTTCTTGTCATATTATAGCGCTCCATCTGGTGTTGGATTATTGCGTTTCCCTAATTTAAGTTTGTCACTGGAACAAGGATATCTTCAAATTTCTTTTTCTTGATTACTTGTAATGCAACATCAATCAAAGGATGATCATTGACAAACTCAAATGTGTGTGTGAAACTAGTAGCTAGTTCATCCCAGTCAATGGTCCCTCATCTTAGATCAAATGATGTATAATATTTTCTTGGTATCATGTCTAATGTGTGTATGAACTGATGGACCCATTCATGCCGTGGACATGCTTCCCATGTCACACGACAATACTTAATATGCTCAACAGGATTTGTCAATCCTATATATTTTTGACCAGTATAGTTGATCTCTTCTCCAAATTGTATCTCTATCAACCATCGACATTGTGTCCATTCTGATATAGATTATTTATGTGCGACCCACCATCTAGTGAGTGTAGCTTTCAGTGCAAAGTTTAGGGCGAAAAAGCGTTGAGGTTCTGTGACTTTTTCTTCTAATTCTATCAGAAAAGATCCAAGGTTAGGTAAATCTTCATATGTGGGTAGGTCATTTATCTAGATTCCTACCCATCACATAGATCCTGTAATTCTTTCGCACCTTCTCATGGATACTTCATGCATATGATTATGCCATTTTCCCAATGCTTCACCAGAATATGATGTATAGAAACTAATTCTTCACCAACTAAGCTTTCTGTCGGCCGTTGGATTCGCATAATCATCCCTCATAGATGTGATGTTATAAATATGGTCCAGATAATCACCTTGTCCTTCACTACTTACTAGATCGACATATCTCTAACCGTCTAGCGGATCAATTGGTGCAACCAACCTTAGCTATGAATATTCAAATTTTAAGATTCTTTACTTAAAATTGATGATGGTCTATTCATCAATCGCCCAGTCAATTCCAAAAAGTGTAGGATACAAATTTGTTTCATCAACAATGTCGATTACTTCAAAGTCAACCTATGTTCTCAGGCCTTCTACCTCAACAAGAACCTGCTTCAATCGACCGATAGGTAGGACTTTTGACTAATTTGCTAATCTGAGTTGGATAGGAGACCATGCAAGTCTCGAGTTCCCCATACTCTCCAATTTTTTTCTAGTCAGAATGTTGACATCAAAGCCCATGTCTAGAATAATATAGTCCATGTTGTAGTCTCCTATCTAGGAAATCATTCTTAACTCGCGACCGATCTTTAATATTTTTCCCACATGATTAACCCTTGTGTCTGGTCACACCTCTTCTTGAGGTTATTCTATTAGAGTTTTCAATTATGTGACAACATATTTATCTTATATTAGTGATAAGAAACTTTTAAAAAACTCTTTAAGCTTACTAACCTTTATCGTAGGTTTCTTTGGAACAGATGGTCAAACCTCTCAAGAATTCCCACCATTGGTCTTCCACATAGTGTAGCAGTAGATGTCGATGCTTGATTATTGTCTATGAATTCTTGTCATGTTTCCAAGAATACTTCCCTTTGTTTTTGGAAGTTGAATGGAACTTTCCTTTATGTTGTCGATCGCACCTACAGTTGTCCATGTTGTGCTTCTTGGTCTGCTCCAGTCACAACACCTTCTATTGTTATGACAACAATATGTGGTTCCCTCGTCTCAACTTAGATATTATGGATATTCTTATTGGGGTTCGAGTTGGGATTCTGTAAAGGGTTTGGATTTCCCACATTTCTATCCTACCACTTTGCAATCAACTGTGGAAACTATTCGACGGTATGATAAACTGATTTGAAATCTGAACATGTCTTTGTAGTACTCGCATAGTCGCTAGAAAAATTTCTTGGTGGGCCTGCAATTATAACATATAATTTTTCCTCTTCCATAACTCTAAGAAACCAATTGAAGAATGTAAAGATCCAAAATGTGGATACCATCCATTATTACTTTACAAGGGTCTCTCTAATCAAGGAACAACTAGAAGCAGTAGATGAAGAAGTAGAGAATGAAGAAATTGTGATGACCACCTTGAATGGTATCCCTAGGGCTTGGGACTCTTTCATTCAAGGGATCTGTGCTAGAAAGAAGCTATCAAGTTTAGAGGACTGTGAGAGGAATGCTCATAAGAAGAAGCTTGAATATTAGCACGAGAAGAAAAGCTGAGAAGTGAAGATCAAGCTCTCACAGTACAATCCAAGAAAAATAGAACAAGCCATCACAAAGGTAAGCACTCTCACCAGTAGAGTAACTTTAGAAATTCTAAAGATTTGTTTAAGTTCATTTTCTATACATGTGATGAAAGAGGACACCTTGCAAGAGATTGTCCTAGAAACAAACATAGATCTCTCAAGAGGAAGGGAAACAAGAAAAGACATCATGCTCATGCTATAGAAGACGATGAGCCTTCCAAGAAGAGAATCAAACAAGACAATGATGAAGAATATGTCTTGAGGCAATGATTGGATTATAGACAGTGGGGTTGGACTGAATCAAACATCCCACATGGAGGAAATGATTGGATTATAGATAGTGGGGTTGGACTAAATTCAAATAATCATTTGTGAAAATATCAAAACATGAATCACCCCACAAGGTGAAACTTGGGGATGACTACCAATATCCAATAAAAGGTAGTGGAGAATCCTCCTACAAATTATACTCTGGAAAGTTTATGAAGATGAAGGATGTCCTATTTGTACGAGGACTAAAGAAGAACCTTATCTCCATCTTTGCATTAGATTCAAAAGGCATAAGAGTTGCATTTATAGATGGCCAAGTCATCATGTGACCAAAAGGAAAGACTATTGACGATGTAGTAGTAATTGGAGAACAAGAGGGAGGACTATATAGATTAAAGGGCCAACTAGAACAAGCTTTGGTTCATGACTCAGTGGAACCAAATCAACTTTGGCATAGAAGTCTTACACATGTGCACTATAGGGTTCTACCACTTGCAAGCAAAGCTGTTGAAGGTCTTCTAGAAATATGAGCAAAACATGAAGGAGTATGCAAGGGATGTGCGAAAGGAAAAAAAACAAAGAAGACATTTCCAAGTAGCCAAAGCAAGGCTAAAGGAATCTTGGAAATCATTCACTTTGATGTATGCGATCCGATGTCATCCAGTTCATTAAGTGGGTATGTATACTATGTTTCCTTCATTGATGATTTTTCTAGGAATACATGGATATACTTCATGAAGAACAAAGATGAAGTATTCACCAAGTTCAAGGAATTCAAAGCCTTGATTGAAAACTACACAAGAAAAGAATATCAAGATTTTTTGATCAGATAATGGTGGAGAATTCACATCAAATGAATTCAAAGAGTTATACAAATATTCATGGATTAAGAGGGAGTTATCCAATCCATATAATCCACAACAAAATGCAGTTGCATAAAGGAAGAATAGAACAATCATCGAAGCTACAAGAGCAATGCTTCATGATCAAGATCCTCCCATGCATCTATGGGCAGAAGCTTCTAGAACAACTGTGTATGTACAGAACTGTACTCCACATAGAGTACTCGAGAATAAGACACCTGGAGAAGTGTTTTTCGGCAAGAAACCAGAAGTCAGTCATCTCAGAATATTTGGCTGTCCAGTGTACATACACATTCCAAAATAAAAGAGGACAAAGTTGAATCCTTTAGGAAAGAAGGGTATATTTGTGGGATACTCTAAAAGCTCATACTCTAAAAGATCGAAGGCTTATAGAATATACTTCCCAGGATTCAAGAATATTGACATCAGCAGAGACATAACATTTGATGAAGACTTAGCTTACAACAAATCCAGAAAGAGACCTATTGAAGAACCTAAAGAAAGAGAAGTACCCAGAATTCATGACACAACCATGAACGAAGCAATTCTAGAAAAAGATTGAGAAGTAGAAGAACCTCAAGAAACTATAGATCCACAAGAAAAGAATCCTCACAAGAGGAAACCTGTTTGGGTACAAGAAGCTATCCAAGGTACAGAAAGATATGGGCCTCTAAAAGAAATACACAAAGAAAGGAAAAGAACTAGGTCATGTTCAGGTTATGTATCCTTATTATGTGACTTCATTGATAAAGAACCTTCCAACTATGAAGAAGCGACAGAAAAGAAAGAATGGAAGGATGCTATGATCGAAGAATATCAATCAATCATGAAGAATGATGTTTGGGATGTTGTCCCAAGACCAGAAGGGATGTCTATTGTAACTTCCAAATGGATCTATAAGATCAAGCATGTTGTAGATGGTAGCATAGAGAAATATAAAGCAAGATTTGTAGCTCATGGTTTCTCCCAGAAAGAAGGAATAGATTATTAAGAGACTTTTACTCCTGCAGCTAGATATACTTCCATTAGATCAGTACTTGCTTTAGCTACAATAATGAAGTAAAAAGTACACCAGGTGGATGTCAAGACAGCCTTCTTGAATGGTGTAGTAGAAGAGGAAGTATATGTGGAGCAGCCACTCAATTTTGAGACATGTGATAGGGAGACTCATGTGTACAAATTGAAGAAAGCCCTGTACGGTTTGAAATAGGCACCTAGGACATGGTATGCTAGAATTGATGGCTTTCTATCTAGTTTGGTCTTTGCCAAAAGTAAAGCAGATTCCAACCTTTACTACAAGGTTGAAGAAGGTAACCGAGTGATACTCCTACTATATGTAGATGATTTGTTTGTAATAGGTATGTATGAGTTGATTGTTGATACGAAGAGGAATCTTACTACCGAGTTCAAAATGAAGGACTTGGGTATGATGCACTATTTTATAGGCATGGAGGTGTGGAAGAATAAAGATGGAATTTCCTTGGGACAAGGGAAGTATGCAGTAGAGATCCTGAAGTGGTTTCGGATGATGGGCTGTAAGGCCATGACCACACCTATGTGGCATCAAACCTAAATCTACTGAGTGATGCTTCATCAGAAGTGGTTAATGCTATGATGTATCATTAGATGATTGGGTCCTTGATGTACCTGATGAATACAAGACCATATATTTTTTATTGTTGTGAACACCTTGAGCCAGTTTCTGACAGATCCAAGACATGTTCACTTGATTTCTACAAAGCATTTTATGAGGTACCTGAAGGGTATAGTTGATTATGGGATCAAGTATGAGGCGAATAAGAAGATTAACTTGGAAGGTTATGTTGATTTAGATTAGGCATCAAGTGTCGTTGATAGAAAGAGCACTTCAAGATGTTTCTTCAGTATGGGATCAGGTGTGATCTCTTGGTTTAGCAGGAAGTAGTCCTATGTGGCACTAAGTATAGCCGAAGCAGAGTATGTTGTAGCTTGTTCAGCTAGTTGCGAGGCAGTGTGGCTAAGAAAGATACAATTTGATTTATTTGATCTCCAGATGGATGCTACTTGTATATATTGTGACAACCAGAGTTGTGTAAAGCTATCGGAGAACCCAGTGTTCCATGACAAGTCAAAGCATATTGAGATCAAGTATCACTATATCAGGGATATGGTGCAGAGAGGAGCAGTGAAGCTCCAGTATATTGCGACGAACGACAATATAGCTGATGTACTGACCAAAAAAATAGTGAGAGTAAAGTTTGAGTACTTCAAGGAGAAGCTTGGTGTTCTCCAGATCGAGTTTCCCTCTAGAGGGAATTGATGTATCCAACGACCCTTCTGACATGGTGGAAGCCTAAGCTTCACATGGTCAGATGTAAGTGCAGAGATGCTCTGATGTGACTATGGGTTGTGTTACCACATGATCAGTGTAGAGACATTTTGATGTGATTATGGGTTGTGTTACCACATGACAAGTGTAGAGCCATTCTGATGTGATTGAGGGATGTGTTCCCACATGATTAGATATATGTGCAGAGATATTCTGATGTGATTGTGGGATGTGTTCCTACATGATCAGTGCAGAGCCTTTCTGACAAGATGAGGTTAGATGTAAGTGCAGAGCCATTTTGATGTGGTGTGTTCTCACATGGTCAGATATAAGTGCAGATCTATTTTGATGAGGTGTGTTCTCACATGGTCAGTAATAAGTGCAGAGCCATTATGATGCGGTGTGTTCTCACATGGTCATATATAAGTGCAGAGCCATTATGATGCGGTGTGTTCTCACATGGTCATATATAAGTGCAGATCCATTATGATGTGGTGTGCTCTCACATGGTCAGATATAAGTGCAGAGCCATTCTGATGCAGTGTGTTCTCACATGGTCATATGTGAGTGTTGGGCCTTTCTGACATGGCTTTTGGATGTGTTCCTCCCATGGTCAAATGTGAGTGCTAGGCATTCCTTTCTGACATGGTTCTTGGATGTGTTTCTCTCATGGTTAGATGTAAGTGCTGAGCAGACCTTTTTGACATGGTTCATTCCATGGTCAAATATAAGTGTTGAAGACGATGAAGACCTACATGAAGGCTAGGCCTACAACCAGCATGAAAAATGGCTGGCTCTATAGAACTTCTTGTGACGAGTAGAATTGAGATAGCACCAATGATGATCCAGTAGTGATACTCTAGATCAAGTGATGATCCAGTGATTCTCTAGATCAAGTGATGATCTAGACTTGATGATGATCCAATGATGCTCTAGATCAAGTGATGATTTAGACTTAATGATGATCCAGTGATGCTCCAGATCAAGTGATGATCCAGACTTGATGAAGATGACTTGACGATGAAGATAACTTGAAGATGAAGATGACTTAAAGATAAAGATGACTTAAAGATGAAGATGACTTGATGATGACCCAGAGAAGAAGACTTGTGCTGATAAATTCTGTCGAGAGAATATCTTCCTAGTTAAGAGGTAGTGTTGATGTATTTGTAACTTTGGAATGTATTCACTTATATATCTTATATATTGTACCCCGATGTTTATTTCAGGAAGTATCTGTAATGTAATTGAGTCATGTCATGCCCCAACGTTCCCATAGGGAGAATCAATAATGTAAACAGGTCATGTAAAGTCATTGTGGGTAACCCTCCTTATTGATTAAGGGTTAAAGTCCCCGCAGTTGTGGGGCCCTAGGGTTATTAGACTCTCCTAGAGAAGTCGGCCCTAGTGAGTTATTGTCAAGTCAGGAATTAGTATAAATAGAGAGTGAGCCTCTCTATTTAACACACACTCACTCACACTCAGTTGTAGCACATAGTTGAGAGAGAAGAAGTAGTTGGGACAAGAGAGAGAGAGACTACGACTGTCAGGAGATCATCTTACTATTTTTGGGGTTTTTCTTTTGGTGTTGATTCTATCTCTGAGGAAGTTGCGAGGTTTTCTCCTTTATGGTTTCCCCGAGGAAAGTCTTTGTGTCTATTGTCTCTTGTGTTTGATTGTTTTGCTTGTTATTCTCCCAGTTAAAGATCCTAAGATAATGCTAGCTTAAAATGTTAAAAATCTAACAAGTTTTAGGGTTGTGAGTAGAGGGTTCAATGTGTATCAGCGAGAGAGAGAGAGAGAGAGAGAGAGAGAGAGAGAGAGAGAGAGAGAGAGTAGGGGGTGTTAGAGAGTAGTGGGAGAGATAAAAGGGTGGAGGTTATGGGTAGGTTGAGGAATAGGGAGTTCAAAGAGAGAGGGAGAGATTCAAGTGGGGGGTTATTAGGGTTTTGGGAGAAGGGCAGTTGTGGGAGGGAAATATAAAGAGATCATGAGGGTTAGCAGTTTGGGGAGAAGTAGGGTAGTTAGAGAGAAGGGTGTATAGTTAAGGAGTAGTGGGGTTTGAATAATATATATATGGAGAGAGAGAAAGAGAGAAGTGGTTTGGAGGAGGAGGGTTAGTAGAGAGAATAGGGGGTTAAGGGGTAGGGGTGTAGGATTGATGTTAGGAAAATAGTGATATAGGGGTATTTATAAGTAGGGGTATAGTTGGGAATTTTTGGGTAATGGGGAGGAGTGGGAGAGGTTAGTTGTTAAGAGAGAGAGAGAGAGAGAAGTACGGGGGGTGATTAGGGGTAGTGGAAAGGAGTGGGGTTAGGGAAAATAATGAGATAGCTATTAAGAGGATTGCATGTTTGGAGAGGAGGGAAATTACGAAGAAGGGATCATGGTATAAAGAGAGAGGAAGTGTCTAGTGGTAGGGAGCATTATAAGAGTCAAAGAGAGAGGGGGTGAGAGTTAATGGTAGTAGAGGAGAGGGAGTGAGGGAGATAATGGGGTTAGGTTGAGATAGGCTAGTTAGAAGTAGAGAGAGAGGTTTGGTGTAAGGGGGTTGGGAGAGAGAGAGAAAGGGTTGGAATTAGGGGTAGGTTGAGGATAGTGAGAGAGGGGGTTAGTAAGTGTTAATGGGAGGAGGATAGAGAGAGGGAGAGGGAAAGAGGTTATTTATAGGGGTGTGAGTATGGGGGTTAGTCTGTGTTAGAGAGAGAGAGAGAGAGAGAGAGAGAGAGAGAGAGAGGGTGAAGAGTAGGGAAATAACGAGAGGAGAGGGAGTTATTGTACATGGAAGAGTAGGGGAGAGAGAGAGAGAGAGAGACCCAAGGGAGTTTATTATGGGTAAGGAAGAGGAGGGAGTTTGAGGTAGAGAAATACATCGAGATTAGGAGGGTTAGCAATTTAAGGAGTAGTTAAATTAGAGATAAGAGTGTTATAATTGAGGAGTGGGGGGGAAAAGAGAGAGAGGTAGGGGGAATAGAGAGAGAGAGAGAGAGAGAGAGAGAGAGAGAGAGAGAGAGAGAGAGAGATGGGGGGTAAAAGGATAGTAGTGGATATTTTGGGTACAGAGAGAGAGGGGGGGTCATAGGGATAAGGGAGAGATGAAGGTTGGGTTTGGGTTAGAGAGAGAGAGGCAGTTGGAGTTATATATGATTATGGGTTTTCATAGGAGGAGGAAAGTTAAAAACTAGGGGTAGTATAGGGGGAGAGAGAGATAGGTGGGAAGGGAGGTGGGATATATAGATAGATAGATATAGAGAGAGAAATAATGGGGGCTCATTAGTTAGATATAGAGAGTGAGGGGTTTTGGGTTTGCATGGGATGAGTGACAATAGAGAGAGAGAGAGAGAGAAGGGAGGGAGATTATAAGACGCATAAAGAGAGGGGGGGCAAGGTTTAAGGGCATATAAGAGAGAAAGAGAGAGGTGGGGTTTGGTTAATTGTAAGAATATGAGAGAGAGAGGGGGGTTATCGAGACATAGGGGTGTCAGTGATAAAGGGTTGGAGTTATTTGGGGGAGAGAGAAATAGGGTGGGGGTTATGGGTAGTGCTAGGAGTAATGGACACAAAGAATTAGAGAGGGTGTTAGTAAGGGTTAGGGGAAGTAGGATATAGTGAAATATATATATATATATATATATAAGAGAGAGAGAGAGAGAGAGAGAGAGAGAGAGAGAGAGAGAGAGACGATGGGGTTTAATTGTAGGGGTGGAAATAGGGGGTGAGTGCGTGTGAGAGAAAGTGTTGGGGGTGTTAAAAAAGAGAGAGGTGGCGGTTATGGAGTTGAAAGAGAAAGAGAGTGGGGGGTTTGATTAGGGGTTGGAAAATAAAAAGAGATAAGGATTAGGAGGGTTATGTATTTTGGGAGGAGTATAGAAGTTAGAGAGAAAGTGGCTATAAATGAGGAGTGGGAGCATAGTTAAGAGTTATACGGTTTTTGTCTTAAATTGCATAATAGTTATATGGATAAGTAGTTAGTAGAGGGGGGGTAGGAAAGAGAGAGAGGGGGGGTAAGGAAATAGAGGTGGGTTAGGGGTAGTGAGAGAGGGAGAGAGAGAGGGAGAGTGTTATGGGGTTGGGGGAGAGAGAAATGGATGGGGGTTAGGTATAGTAGGATTAGGGAAGAAAGGGAGAGAATGAGAGAGGGTTTAATCAAGTATTAGGTGGAGGAGGTAAGAGAGGATGGAAAGGGGTTAGTGGTAGGGTTGGAAGTTGGGTGGTGAGAGAGAGAGAGAGAGAAATCATGGAAAGCTTAGAGATTAGAGAAAGATAGAGGGGTGGAGGTTATGGGTATGTTGAGGAGAGAGAGAGAGGGGGGGTAGTGGGGTTAGGACATAGAGGGAGAGGTAAGGGTACATGGAGTAGGAGAGGGCTTAGGGAGAGAGAGAGAAGGTTGTTTATAATTAGGGAGAGAGAGGGATTCTAGGTATAGGGGAATAATGAGTGGGGATTTTGGTGGTAGAGAGAGAGAGAGAGAACCAAGGTGGGTGATTAGGGGTAAGGGGAGAGAAGGATAGATAATAGGAGGGAAGGGAATTATAGTTGAGGAATGGTGCGTTTGGAGTGGAGAGAGAGATAGAGGGAGGGTTATGGTTTGAGAGAGAGAGGGAGGGTTATCATTTGAGAGAGAGAGAGCGAGAGAGAAATAGGGAGTAGGGGTAGAGGGTGAGGCATGCAGAGAGAGAGAGAGAGAGAGAGAGAGAGAGAGAGAGAGAGAGGTTTTAGTGATAGGGGTATGATGATTAGGGGACTAATAGTAGAGAGAGGGATTTTGGGGTTTGTGTAGGAGTGACATTAGAGAGAGAGAGAGAACAAAAGAGAGAGAGAGAGGGAGAGATGGAAGGGATATTATAAGAGACAAAGAGATGGGTAGGTGAAGGAGTAGGGGGTTGAGGTGGTTGTGAGAGAGAGAGAGAGAGAGAGAGAGAGAGAGAGGTGAGGAGGAGGGATGGGGGAGAGAAAGAAATAAATATATTGAGGGTTAGAATTTTGGGAGTATGGTAGTTAGAGAGAAGTAGGGTATAGTTGAGTAGTGGGGTATAATTAAGAGTTATAGGACTGTGGACTTATGTTTCATAATAGTTATAGTGACAAGTGGTTAAGAGAAGTGAAGTATGAAAGAGAGGGGAGTTATAGATGTATAAGAGAGAGGGGGGGTTAGGAATAGAGAGAGATGGAGAGGTGTGGGTATTATGGAAGTAAGAGAGAGAGAGAGAGAGAGAGAGAGAGAGAGAGAGAGAGAGGTGATTAGGGGTAGAAAAGAAAATGAGTTGGAGGAGTGAAAGAGAAATAGATGAAATAAGGTGAGTGGTTAGGGGAGTGAGAAAGGCGTGGGGATTATGTGTAGGTTGAGTAGGGGAAAGAGAGAGTCAGTAAGGGGTGAGAGTGGGGTGGTTAGTGTCTATGTGTGTGTGAAAGAGAAAGATAGGGTTTCCTGATTAGGGCTAGTGAGGAGGAAGGGAGTTGCTATGTGATTGTAAGCATGTGAGTAGAGGGGTGCTATAGAGTAGGGGGAGAGAGAGGGGGGTGGTGGTTATGGGTATGTTGAGTAGGTGGTAGAGAGAGAGAGTGAATGGGTGGTGATTAGGGGTAGGGTTGAGGTGGGGGGTTGTGGGAGAGAAAGAGATAGAGATCAAAAGGATTAGGAATTTGGTGAGCAGTAGCGCAGTTAAAGAAACATGGTGTATAATTAAGAGTTATAGGGTTCTGGTATTAAGTTTCATAATAGTTATAGTAACAAGTGTTTAGGGTGGGGGAATATGAGAGAGAGAGAGAGAGATCTAGGGGGGTTAGTTGTGGGTGTAGGAGAGTTAAAGAGGTGTGGGTTAGTGATAGTAGGAGAACCAGGGAGGAGAGGGAATGAGAGAGGGTTTTAACAAGGATTAGGGTGAGGAGGGGGCTAGTGTTAGGGGTGGGAGTTCGAGTGTGAGTGTTTGACAGAGAGAGAAATTGGGCTAGAATTAGTTATGGGGAGAGAGAGAGAGAGGTTGGTGTTATTGGTAAGTTGATGAGTAGGATATTAAGAGATAGAGGGGGGGTGTTATGGGTAGGTTGAGGAGTAGACAGTTGAGAGAGAGAGAGAGAGAGAGAGAGAGAAAGAGAGAGAGATCTAAGGGTTTCAGGAGGAGTAGGAAAGTTATACACAAAGGGGGTATAGTAGATAAATGTGTGGGTGTGGTGCATGGAGAGAGGGGGGGTTAGGGTTAAATTTAGTAGTAGGGGGGCTAAGGAGCGAACATGGTTATGAATAGAGAGAGAGAGAGGTTAAGGGTAGAGAGAGAGAGAGAGAGGTTAGGGGTAGAGAGAGATGAGTCAGTGATTATGGGTAGGGGTAAGTGTGAGGTTGGGGTAAATATGTATATAGAAATTAAAGAGTTGTGGGGTTCAGAGAGAAGGATTGTAGTTAGAGAGAGAGATAGATAGATAGATAGAGACAAACAGAGAGAGAATCTTTAGTGGTAGGGGGGTTTGGGATTATAAGAGTTAGAGAGAGAGTGGGGTAAGGGTTGTTGGGGGGAGAGAGAATATTTACTGGTAGGGGGGATGGGGATTATAATAGAGAGAGAG
>LPNX010269925.1:668649-712236 GCA_001517045.1 Pseudotsuga menziesii
AGGAGCAGTGGGTGAGGGTTATGTGTAGGTGGAGTAATAGGGGGTTGAGGTGGTTATCAGAGAGAGAGAGAGAGAGAGAGAGAGAGAGAGAGAGAAGGGTGATTAGGGATAGGGGTGAGGAGGTGGGTTGGGGGAGATAAAGAGATAGAGATATGGAGGGTTATGAATTTTGGGAGTATAGTAGTTAGAGAAAAGTAGGGTATAATTGAGTAGTGGGGGTATAATTAAGAGTTATAGGACTTTGGACTTAGGTTTCATAATAGTTATAGTGATAAGTGGTTAAGAGAGGGGGAGTAGGAGAGAGAGGACAGATTATAGGTGTAGAAGAGGGAGGGAGGGTTTAACAAGAGAGGTGAGGAGTGGATGTTATGGGAGAGAGAGAGAGGGGGGGTCAGAGTTATGGTGTTTGGGTAGAGAGAGAGATAGAGAGAAAGAAAGGGGGGTGATTAGGGGTAGATGGTAGGATGAGTTGGGGGAGATAAAGTGAAAGCGATCAACGAGATTATGGGTTTGGGGAGGATTTGGGAAGTTAGAGGAAAGGGCATTATTGTTGAGGAGTGGGGTGGTTGGGAGTAGGGAGGTGGGGAAGATAGAGATGGGGTAAAGGGTAGGGGTAGTAGTAGGAGGGTTAGGGAGAGAGGAAGAGGGGAAATTACAAGGAGAGAGAGAGAGAAAGAGAGAGAGACATAGAGGGTAAATGATAGGGGGTATAAAGGAGATCAGAGAGAGAGTGGTAGAGAGAGAGTGGGTAAAGGATATGGGGAGTATGAAGGGGGTTAGAGAGAGAGGGGGGATTATGAGTAGAGAGAGAGAGAGAGAGAGAGAGAGAGATCTAAGAGGGGGTGATTATGGGTAAGGGGAAGGAGGTGGGTAAAGGGAGAGAAAGAGATAGACATCAAGATGGTTAGGTGTTTGGGGAGGAGTAGGGAATTTAGAGATAAGAGGGGTATAGTTTAGGAGTGGAAAGAGAGAGAGTGAGAGACAAATAGAGAGAGAGAGAGGTAGGCGGGACTCAAGATTAAGAGAGGGAGTGGGGGGGTTAGGGTAGGGAAAGTTTTAAGGGTGTTAGAGAGAGAGAGAGAGAGAGAGAGAGAGAGAGAGAGAGATGAGGTTAGTAAGTGTTAGGGGGAGTAGGGGTGAGAGACAAAGGCAGATAGGAGAGGTAAATCATGGGGTTGGGAAAAACAGGGTGTGTGTGTGAGAGAGAGAGATAGAAACATGGGGCTGTTAGTAGTTGGGAGGGAGAGAGAGGAGTGGCTATTAGAGGTAAGTGGAGGAGTAAGCGACTGTGAGAGAGAGAGAGAGAGAGAGAGAGAGGGTTAGGAGTTTAGGGAGGAGAGGGAAAGTTATAGATAAGGTGGGTATATTTGAGGAATGGGTGGGTGTGGGATAGAGAGAGAAAGATAGGTGATTAGGGGTAGTGGGGAGGAGGGGGGTTGGGGGAGAGAAAGAGATAGTTATCGAGGGGTTTAGGGATCAATAGGGTAGTTAGAGAGAATGGGGGTATAGTTGTGTAGTTGGGGTATAGTTAAGAGCTATAGGGTTTTGGTCTTAAGGTTCATAATAGTTATAGTGATTAGGAGTGGGGTTATAATATTTAGGTGTTACATGTATTAAGGTTTAATATTAATGTCCATAAGTATCACAAAAGGTATGAATTTTCAAGGGTTCAGGACTTGTAAAAGTTAAAATCAGTAGGATTTACAATTCTATGTTCTAAAAGTTAGTGGTTTCAAGTTTAGTATGGGTTGGATGATATAATGGCTAAAGTAGCTAAGGTTAAGAAGGGTTAAAGTAGATAAGGGTTAGAAGTATACATGTTACAATAAGGTATATGTATATAGTATAATGGCTAAAGAAAGAGATATTAGCTCCTAGGTTGCATGAATAGAGTGTTAACAAAGGGGGGTCCCTCGTTAGACCACTTTAAAAACCTTGTGTAGACATGGTCGACCACCCAACTTGGGGCGTACTGGGAGGGCTTCTCTGGGAGTTATCTCCCTCCACCTATTACTAGCGCAACGGCGTCCCAGTTCCCAGTTACAACAAAAGGCACATGTGTCAAGATACCGAGTTAGGAAATTGTTTCCAGGCAATTTCCCAAAATGGTCCTTTGAAAACACTCTATACAAGACTTTGTGTAGAAATCCTATGGCCAACATACTAATGTAAACATTATAAGAAAAATGCATACAATTTAATATCCATAAAATACAAAGATATTCTATAATAATATTCTCATTTAAATATTCCAAATAAATTTATATTCTATAATAGTATTCTCATTTAAATATTCCATAAAATTAAATTAACTATGGAAAAAAATTTAAAAAAAATTCACTATCATTAAAAGTATTATAATCTAAGAAAGTAGTAAAACACTTTAATATAAACAACAAAATAATCTTTATACTATCAAATCATAAAATATATATAAAAAAATTCAATTTTAATAAACTTAATTACTGAATTTTTTTACTAACATAAAGTAAATCTAAAAATTAGTCATATTATTCTTAAAAAAAATTACATTTCATCAAATCCTAGACATGTAACCAATATAAAAAATAAAAAGTGGCCATTTTTAACTTAACAGTAAAAAGTAAATCTAAAAATTAGTCATATTATTCTTAAAAAAAAATTACATTTCATCAAATCCTAGACATGTAACCAATATAAAAAATAAAAAGTGGCCATTTTTAACTTAAGAGTAAAAAGTAAATCTAAAAATTAGTCATATTATTCTTAAAAAAAATTACATTTCATCAAATCCTAGACATGTAACCAATATAAAAAATAAAAAGTGGCCATTTTTAACTTAACAGTAAAAAGTTTAAGCGTTATGAAATAATCTTGATTGATGAAATTAGTTGAGCCCTTGCGTATAAAAATTAAGTGATGAATAACATTCTAAGGATTTAATTAATATAAAGTGCCAAATTGCCCCTTGTATATTCCAGGTAAATCTAGTCGTCTGTTCACGTTGCTTGCAAAGCCAGCTTCCTTGTGAAGCAAAGTTTCTGTATCGTTTCTCTCTAAGCCTCCAATAATTCTCAAGTCTCTTGTGAAGAACGTCAACCAAGATGCATAACTTATAAGTAAACTAATGCATAAATTAACTTAACGCATGTAAAATGGATTTAATACCATACATCGACACAAGGATGGTGAACCAAGATGCATAACTTACAAGTAAAATGGATTTAATACCAATATATCTTGCTAATTAAAATATAGGCAAAATCTATAAACTTTATAAAGAAGTTATTGCATAATTTGTAGATAATATTATTTTGTTTTTATTTAGAAAACAAGATAGACAAGTCACCAACCCTATTTAAACTAATTATGGAGATTCTATATGATATTACATCAAAGGTCACCTCTAAAATTGATCTTACTAATTAAAATATAGGCAAAATCTATGAACTTTATAAAGAAGTTATTGCATAATTTGTAGATAATATTATGATTGTTATAGAAGCTAATGGCTAACCCATTACTTGATCTATACAGGTTCATATATCAAATACATAACCCACTATTTGATGTATAGTGGTTCATATATTAAACACATAACCAATAAGTTTTCTAAACGTATAACATTGAAAAACAAAATTGGCTAACCTGTCACACTGAGGTTGGTGACCTGTAGCACCATGATAACATCACATCATAAATAGAAATGCAGAATATTTTCAAAATATGGCTGATGAGCTCTACACGGTGTCAAAGGATTTGGATTTGGGGTCGACCAACGAGTGAAACAAATTTGGGGTCTACAGGAATATTTTACTTAGATTGACATTAAAGGAATTGCCATAATCCATGGAATTGAGAAGAGCAGTTTATTATGAAAAAGATAATTCAAGGAAGTGAGAAGAAAAGAGTTATTAGATAGCCAATTTGATTCAATAAATCTTACATTTACAGAGTTACAGAGTTTATTTTAACTTGTAACCTTTGGCACCCATTATTGTCAATTATCTTTTGCACTCAATTTTTCAATTTTCTGGTTGGAGACTTTAAACCCTAACAGATGCTATTCTGGTTGGAGACTTTAAACGTAAACCCTAGTGGAATCGAATTATGAAAGACGTTGAGCGAAGACGATTTTGAATGATGAAAAAACATGCAATCCATGAAAAAAAAAACGTAACATGAAAATGAGAACACACGCTACAAGGCACACACTATTCCCTGTCAGCTTCCATTAAATTTTGAAAATAATCTATTAAATCTAAATCTAAATCTATCAAATCTAAAGTGAAAATAATCTATCAAATCTAAATCTAATGCATTCTTGACATGTCTTTTCTTGTACACCTAATTTGATCTATTGATTAATAGTATAGGCCAAGGCCAAGTGAGACCTGATATGTCTTTTCTTGTACATCCACTACTAATCAGTATAGGCTAAGGCCAATTGAGACAAAAGCTGTACCTTGATCACGATATGCCGACGCCCGAGCCTCTTCATCTCCTCCTCGTCCAGTTGGCATGGGTGAGCCACAGCTTCTGTACAACCCTATTCAAAATAGAATATCAAGAATCAAATATGATTTTGAATATCAAGAATCAAATATGTAACCATATTTCTTGGCGGCCGCGCGGCGGGGCGGGGCGGGGTGGGTTTGGGTTTTGGAAAAATGATCGTAAAGAGCTGTTTTGGAAAAATTATATAAAAAATCTGAAATAAATTATCGTATTGTGAAGAATTTTCCATATTTTAAAATTAATGTTCCAATACTAAATTTAGAGACAAGTCTGGATTTATTAGCGAACTAAATTTAGAGACAAGTCTGGATTTATCAATCCAAAGCAATTACAGACATACCATGGGCGAATCTGGCGGAGTCTGCTCCAACCACTTGGTAATCTGGCCGAGACTGCCCCATCTAAGTAAATAGACAGGTGCTCCATGCCTGAAACATCAGAAATATTGAAACATCAGAAATGCAAGATGAAAGAAGCATATCTGCTCCAATCTAACTGACAACAGCCAGGATTAAAGAAGCATATCTGCTCCAACGATTTGGTAATCTGGCAGAATGTGCCATGCTCCATAAATTGACATAAACAATTTCTGTTATAGGTATGCTAACGATGCATAATATTATATCACATGGTATATTTATTGATAACTATTAAATATCCATATAATTATTAAGTCTCTGACTAGTATATTGATCTTTTACAGAATGAGTTCTTAAATAATAAAAAATTGCTGATAAATCGTTTCTCTCTGTGAAGAAGGGAACAAAACACTTAAACCGTAACAATAAAGATTTGAATAAAGTAAACAAAACACGAACTGTGACTATAAAGATTTGAATAATTTGTTGAAGTCACCAACAAAGAAATCTATAAGCGTTTCTGAAGGGAAGTAAAAATTTATCTGGTCGATTCAGTGACCCTTAAACCCTAAGTAGTCAAGAACTACTGAAATTGGAAATTAATTAAAATGAACAGGAAACAAAGAAATAAACGCCCCCTTGGATCTGATCCCTTGATACGAAGCTGATCTTGCCATGGTGGAGCAGCTTCTGAGAGAGATTGGCCGCACAGTTCAGTTTGCGGTACTAATTATGAGTATAGTGCCACCACTACAACCATGGAAGTGAAGTCCATGGTCACACTCTTGCAGAAGCTGCTCGGCTCGGCTTGGCTCGGGTGGGCTTGGCCAAGGCAAGGGAATCCACTACTTCATATTTCAAGCGATGCAAGAATAATTTATTGAGTTATTGTAAGGCGGCAACTACATAAAGATTGACCGAACAAAACAGAACCCATAGAGAAATTCCCAGACAAGGCGATTCAAAATAGAATACCCAGACTCTATATCACAAAGCTGAGAAACAAAAGAATATGCAGCGAACAAATGCCTTTAATCTAAAGCAATTACGGACATACCATGGGAGAATCTGGCTGACAACAGCCAAGATGATAATATGGCGGAGTCTGGTCCAACCACTTGGTAATCTGGCGGAGTCTGCCACATCTGAGTAAATAGACATGTGCTCCATGCCTGAAACATCAGAAATCCCAGAAGAAATCATGCTCGCTCCATAAATAATAAAGACCATCCCAATTCGATTGAATTAAATGGTATCTGAAACCCTCTTACCATTTTATGACCTCCCACCGAGAAAATTCTGCATTATTCAACTGATTCCACCGCCCGTTCTGGGTTCTACGTTCTGCACTCCGATGGCGTTTTCCAAATCTTCAGAGAACTATCATGTCCGCGTCGTTGTACACGCCTGAAACATGGCGAATCTCATGCTCTATAAATCCTGAAACATGCCTGAAACAGCATGCTCTGTAAATCCTGAAACATGCCCGAAGCATCAGAAATCCAAGAACAAATCATGCTCCTTATATCAATTGAATTAAATGGTACCCGAAACCCTCTTACCATTTTATGACCTCCCACCAAGAAAATCTGGGAGGAATTTTCTTGGGCATTCAACATGGAGAAATACTCAAACCCTCCGCCACTTTTCATCATCGTGAAGCAAGGCTCTGGAGCATTCTGTCATAAAAACCTTCACATCGACAGTCAGCTTCCCCGCTTCATAATAATAAAACAAATTTAAATTTATCTTCGAACCAGAATGGACGAATGGCCATTGGTACGTCTTGAGTTTGGAATTGTGTTTCCTAACGAGCGATGCCAATAGCATTAACGAGCATTTCCTAAACGGTTGAATTTCATTTCCACGCTTTTTCTTTGTCATTATCATTTAAACACGTTTGCCGTTATTCCATGCTTTAAAAAAAGTTAAAGATTCCTAAGATTTCATGATTCCTGAGATTTCAAAAAAACTAAAAGCTAATATTCATGCTTTCTAAAATTGAAAAAAAACTAAAATGTCTTCTTTCTAAAATTCGAAAATATACTAAATATAGATAACCAATCTGATTTGTTCACCGCTACGTTGATTTAACAAGAGTCGCTCTCCAACTCAAGGTCTCTTTTGCTGGGCGAATTTGAAAGGAGAAGCAAGTTATCTTGCTAATTTGCTGGGAAAATTATAGATACCATACTAAATTATGGATTTTGGGCTAATTTTAGGAGAGGAGACGAATTATAGATACCTATTTTCCCTTAGTTCCTTCTAGCCGCTCTTTCTCATGTCCAGCTAAATTGAGAAACGAACAGGATATCACTCGTGGAACTTTTGGCCCACAGGACAGTCACATTACCTAGTTAGCCAAATTAGCAATTACCAAGATAACTATTTTTATTTCACATTACCTACTTAGCCAAATTAGCAATGACCAAGATAGCTCTTTTTATTTTAGCAATAAGCAAGATGGCTTTTTATTTTTATTTTAATAATTAAAAATATACTTTTTTGTAAATTTAGTGAGTTAATGTTTATTCTTATTTTTTTCAAATTTGTTATAATAATTGAGTTTGGTAAGGTAATTTAGTTTTTTAATGAAAAGAAGTGTACTAAGAATAGCAAGTTGGATTTGGTAGGGTAATTTAGTTTTTTAAATGAAAAAAGTTTGCTAAGAATAATAAGTTCGATTAAAATTTCAAATTTAGATTTATTAGTATCTTAATAGTGTATGTTTATTATTATATTAATAATTGGTAATTTGTTATAGATAAAAATTCTAAATTATATTGTGGTCACAATTTGTTATCATAATGGGTTGATATTAAAACTTAAAATTAGTGTTGGAGTTTATTTTTTAATATGTTATCGCAATAATAGAGTATGCATTGTACTTTTCTAATAAAATATTATGTTGTACAATTTAGATGACTGACATAAAGTCTTTTGCTTTTTTCTTTAGGCACACACTTTATCATTATTTATGTGTTGTCCTTAGGCACACACTCTATATGCTTTTGTCCTTAAGCACACACTCTATCACTAATTATTTTATCATGCAATTTAGATGGCCAATAAGAAATCATTTTCTTTAACATGTAGTCACACACTGTGCCAATTATTAGCCTTATGCCATCCTGGCAAATGAGGAATAAACTAAATTTAACATGTGTAAACATGCATTGAGAAAACAATGATCTCTCTTACTTTTCATTTTTTTTCCTTCAAGCACTATAATGTTAAATTCACGAGAGACCTTGAGAGACCTTGCAAGTGCAAATATAAATTCTATATCCCTTATTCAGTTATTCATGGTGGTGGATGTACTATTTTATCCCTCACCTAATTTTTTCTTGAGAATATAGTAATTTAAATCTTTCTAAATAAATATTTCTCTAACAATGTACATTTTTTTGCTTTATAGAGAGTAATCAAATTAGTACTAATTATTTGTACTAAAATTTTGCTCATTTCAAAATAAATAAAAATTAAGTGATCTCAAAAACAAATCTAAATTCAAATTAACTTGACTATACAATCACTATTATAGTGGTAGGGATAACAAGATCTCATTAATCTTTATTTTAAAGATTTATACGTACTCATAAAATATATCGATTTTGTTAGACAAATTTATTAAAAATATCATTAACAAATATGAAAAACATCAAAAGTTTGGTATAATTTTTTTTTAGTTATTTATATTATAAAAATATATTTATTTAAAATTAGTTTAAAGTTTATACATCATTTACTTATTATTATGTATAATTAAATTTTTTTACCTAATTCATAGGGATCAATTTCTTTAGTATAAATATTTTATTTAATTTTTTTACAAGTAAAAAAATTATATCTCATAAAATTTGATCACTTTGAGTGCATACTTGGTAAATCTCGGTTTAAATGAATCTACTTAAATTTAAGAGCTTTTATAAAATTCATTTTTTTTAAAATTATTTTTTATCTTATTTTTAGTAATGTCACAACATCTTCCCATACTAAAAGATATTGATATCAGCATAGATCCATCCTAAATGGGACCTATCAAGCAACTAGAGGCATCCAATTTTTTGAGGTGTTAAATTTTTTTAATGACATTTTTTTTGGTTTTACATAAAAAATTAATAATTGCTTTTCATTTTTTATTTTTGGTACATAAGGTTAATTGGTTATTTGTAACATTACATATGCCCCATACTAACCACCTCACTACTCTCGGAATAAAAAATAATTCTTTATATTATAAAAAAAATGATAAACTGTTACACATCTTATTATAAAAGGTGAGTTTAATTTTAAAGTTGATACATCATCTACTTCTTTTTCAAGAAGAAAAAGACGGTTCCTTGATATTCATGTGAATCAAAGGTAACAATACATAGCTTAAGATACACAAGTATTGTAACATATCAGTCATAACTATGACCGGCAAAGGAGTACTAGGGTAGAGACACATGCCCTGGCCAAGCTAAACCAAATCCAACCTTTAAAACAATAAATTAACTCAACTCATAATTAGAAAACACATAAAGAGCCATGCCAGTTTACCCAAGGAAACTCTTGAGGGGAAAGTGGAGACCCCTCGGACTAAACAAAAAATGACGCATAGAGTAGATATTCATAAGGAAATTCATTACAAAGGCTCAAGAAGAGAAATATATTCATGTACAATTAATTTTTTTACGTGGTACTAACCAATTAGCAATGGGTTATTGGGAAAAAAATTCAATATTTTTGCATTAAATATTCATCCATTGTTTGACCTTGATTTTAGTATGGTGTTTATAAGTAACCATACATCCCATAATGTGTGTGTGTGTGTAATGTATATATATTGACATGCATACTAAAACTTATTACTAGTGTTTGTCAAGGCATTCTTTTCACATCTATACTTTCTCAATTTGTGCTTTCTTCATTCCTACTTAGATTCAGGTGTCATGATGGGTAAAGATACTTTTGGATCCCTTAAAAAAATGAGTGAGACACACATCCATCCATATTATATGATAACCATATGACACTAAATTTGTTTCCAAGTATACAATCATGGCTGCTCAAAAATTTGGTCAAGTTTTTCTAACCTTGTTTTTTCCTCATAATCAATCATGTCATCATAACCTAAATATTAAAATATTTTCATACCTTTTTGTCATAACTTAGTTCAGAATTAGTCAAATGTTCAACTCAACTTCTTCAATTATTGATGAACTTAAGATTGACATCCCAGTGCTTCATGAAGTTTGTTTTTGGTTCTTGAGTTCTAACCCAGAGGGTTCATTCCATGCAAAGAGGCACAATAGACCTTGGACCACAAAGCTTTGAAAATTTTTGAATCAGATTAAAAAAACACATTTGAGGATGCAATAATTTAAAGGAATATTGGAGGAGAAATGAATGACCTATGTGTGTATTTTTACAGTTAAAATTCATTAGAACTGAAGTTAGTTTGGGAAGTTTCGATTCCAAAAGAGGGTCTATGACTTACATCTTAAAGAGAAAGCAAAGGCATTGGCTCTTGGAAGATATTAAAGTTGGCTGACATGCATGCTCAAGATACTCTTTTCGATCTATTTGTTCTCAAATTATTGGAATCAACCAGAAAATAGATCGAATGTTTATAAAGGATAAAAAACCCGATGAACCCTCAACACAATACTCAACAGAAACTGCAAAATCTACGACAAATTTCCTAGATCTAAGTTTCTAGTGACGAGTATCCTTCTTCAATCCTACCAAAGTTTATTCGTATGCTTTACACTAAATGCCAATTTTAATGGCTTAGTATTTGATTATATGATATTTTACACTTAAATATTGCAAATATTATCAGTGGAAAACTAGCCTTGAGATATAAAAGAACTAGAAAGCCATTGAAAAAATGGACAACCATTAATGAATCAAGATACCCCACCTCTAAGGATATAAGCAACATTATCATAAACAATCTAACAACATACACCATTTCTACAAGTGTAATGAAACCATGCTTAGGAAATAATGATTCCCATGGGGTTTAAAGTTTTCTTTCAATACGTAAATATTTATTATACAACCATATTGGTATACCAGACATCTACTTATTTAATGGGGCAAAAGCACACCAGAATGGTGAAAATATTTACCAGAAAAGTTGCTCCAGCTTTCCATCCTACTCATTAGCATTGGATCCGTCTACAAATCAATTGGGTAAAAAAACACATTTTAAAAACAAAATCCCTAACAATGAAGCAATATTCAAATACCAAAGCAATCCTTTAAGGAAACGTTTTCCTTTCAATCCTACTATTTTCAACCAAATTGAAGAAATAAAAACCCTCCCAAATGTCATCATTGACAAAGCTCTACAGTACCTACCATCATCATTGTTACAACCATAGTGACATATCTAAAGAAAAAAGGGAATAATGGTACCCCAAATCCTTGCTTCCAAAATTGATATGCGCCAATAAAGAAGACTAGAAAGGTTTACTCGATCTTGATTGCTCCCATCTCAAGGGATTCTAGTTTTATTGACTAAAATAATGGATAGTACTAAAACTGGATCACTTTCCAATTAGCTGAAGTTGAGTTTCTCGTCTACCAATCCTTGAATTTCCATTGCAAACTAAGAAATAAGGCACTATCACTTTGATCGTTCTTTTTATAACAAAGTTAAATTCCTATTTTCGAAACATACACTTGTAAGTGCAAAAATATTTTCATTTTTTAGTCACTTTTCTATATTTGAATAACAATCCATTTGAATGTTGTTTCATGGTCATTTCGATAAACCACAATGATGTATATAGAGATAATCGTTTCTACTAGTGTTAGTGGAAAAAATAAGAGAAAAAAATGGCAAGAAACCACCTCATCCTCAATCTCAAAGGTGATCTTTAGTCCTCCACCATCATAGTGAGCGATATTAGTCCATAGAAATTTCACAAGACCACACTGCTATAAAACCCTGCCATTTTAAAGAGGAAAATGTGTGAGCATGATGAGTCAAGAATCTTATCCTTCCTTCATTTGAAATACAATTTCATTTATCATGTTGAAAGAATATTTTGACTCCATTTTCCCAATAATCGCTTGAGGAAACCCTAAAAACTAACCTCAGAAAAATCATAAGTAGATCTAGAAAAATATTAGATAGATTGAGCCACCAACTCCTCCAAAATCCATGCCTGAAATCATAATGTCCAATTCAAAAAGAGCCAAATCCTTGTGGTGTTTTAGGTCAATGATATCCTTCAAGATAATCTCGCTTGATAGAAATCCCAACAATTTGTTCATCTACTACCAAAAAGGCTCCACTACTATTAGTGTCTTCAATAAATACAAGTATCCGAGGAAAGAAGGAGAAGGGACCATATGTTCCTTCAACCTAATCTCAATACCAAATATGTATTATGTATTAACCTAGAAATAAGTGGCTTGCATCTCCCTTCGACTAGAGGATTTTTCCTCGAAGCCTAGAGCCAAAAAAAACTTCTTATACACATATGGTCTTATGCGGGATTTTATCAAACATTACATAATAAATTGACTATATTATTATATATAAATATATATTAATATCTTAACTATATTTAATAACCATATTAACATATATAATATATTAATAATTATTTAATATTATTAAATAATATATTGAATTTGACTATATAATATATTAACATATATAATGACTATATAATATATGCATATATTCATTATGAAAAAAATTATGTATTCAAAGGTCCCTTAGTGTAGGCAGAGACCGCTCCAAGGGTAAAAAATGACTGTGTTCTTGCATATCATAAGAGGCTTAAGGAGTGTCTCCAATTTAAACTCTTTAAAGATAATAGTAGTAGCTAGCAAGTAACATAGAGGTGATATTGATTCAAGAAATAATTATGGAGGCTAGGAAGGTAAACAAATCTAGCAATGCCTACTCTTTCAAGGTGGAGTTTTGAAGAACTTAGTCCATAGGGGAAATCAAAGTGGCTACTTATAGGATGATGTAATATCCTTCAAGTCAAGAGTGCCTTATTTTTTAATAGAATTCAATTAGTATCTATTTTATTTCCCAAGTTTAGATTCATTTTTTAATTTTATTAATTTTTATGGACCTTCTCTTTTTAGGGAAGGTTTTTGGTATTTCTGTTAAAGGAACATTAACTTAAGGAAGGATGAAGATGGAAATGATTTGAATTCCATAGTGAGACAAGGTGAGGTGTGGGAGGATACTAGAAGGATATAACCTATGGTTGAATTTCCACTTTAAAATATAGAGACTTTATGTCGCATAAACCCCTTGACTTTGAAACAGGCCTCGAGAAATAATAAGGCAAGGAATGTTGGATTATTGTACAATAGATAGAATAAAAACATGGATATGAGAAGGATGATTTTTTTCCCATGTTCCTATTTTCCTACAAGTCATGGAATATACTATCCAAAAATAAATACTTCCTCCCACACCTCACCTTGGCGTTTCCCAAATAAATTTTGTTCTACATGTAGTTTGTATAGTTTAAAGTCAATAATTTATATACTTAAATATTTTTTAACCAACCTAACAGAAAAAACAAATTTTTTTAGCTAAGTTATAACATATCCTTACTCGTCAATTCCCACTATATCACTTGGTTAAAATGTGGGTTTTGTTTGCGAGGTGACTCGAGTTCAATATACTTAGGGGTGGCTTAGTTGAGAGGATACACTGAAAAATCCATCGATGTTAAAGGTTGGTGTGTCCTAGGCTGGGTGCGATCTTTAGGTGATTTGACTAATTAGATGCCCCTAGGTTATGATTTATTATCCAATGGTTGAAATGCACTGGCTCCAAGAGACATGATTTTCTAACCAACCAAAAAAAACTTATCCTTACCCTACGCATCCTATCACAAAAAGACCCATTGAATACAAAATGACATGAGAGAATGGAGAATGTGGAATTTCAGTTGCAAATGTCAAACTTATATTCAAGAACAAACAAATTGAAATCCTTTTAAGAATCAAACCTCAAATACATTTTTTTTAAAAACAAATCATATCAATGATTTGT
This sequence comes from Pseudotsuga menziesii, assembly GCA_001517045.1. Classification (NCBI taxonomy): domain Eukaryota; kingdom Viridiplantae; phylum Streptophyta; class Pinopsida; order Pinales; family Pinaceae; genus Pseudotsuga; species Pseudotsuga menziesii. The sequence goes on from LPNX010269925.1 coordinate 682,537, forward strand.
AAATATTGTTAGTATAATAGAATTAAGTATTAGATAACAAATAAAGTCTCTAGAGAGTAAAGCATACCAAAGGTGAACTTATCATATAAATGTGCATATAATATTAGTCACCAACAATGACTAAAGATTCCAAAAATTTGCACTCCAACTAAACATGATCACATCGACATTTGTATATGGCATAAAATGTGTTTCCATGAAAGTTCTTTAATAGGTATATTGTGAGATAGCAGATCGATGAAAATAGTGGGGTGTCCTATTGACCTAGGGTCCATTATTGGGTTTAATAAAGTTCTTTTAATTCCCAAAATGTTGAATACCAATAGCTCTAATTTTTAGTGTTTTTTTTTACAAAACATTAGAGAGTAGGGTAAATTTTAGGGGCAAAATGTTTCCAATTGGCTATTTTAAAGGTTTTTTTCAATATTTTTTTCTCTATTTGGTCATTTTTAGTGTCTAATATCGCCTATATTTACATAAAATATGTTTTTTATCATAATATTTGCCAAAATTTACACATTTTAGTGTTATTTTTATGTTTCATATTTAATATTCACCTACCTATCTATAAACATGTTTTTTCAATACAAAACAATTGCCTAGAATACTATACTTAATTATAATATTAGAATCCTTAAAAAATACCCTGTTAGAGAGTATATTTCCAGTGAACATATGTGAACCAACACTTATCATTAATATTAGATAATAATAAAATTTGATGATTAGTCTATGGTTAGGCCAAATATTTCAATCTTATAACTTGGAACATGATTGATTATATAACACGAGAAGACCCCAACATATAAGTATTTTGGGAACTCAAAAGCATGCATGCATGGTTTTGAAGTACTCATATACTATCAACTTTATTACACGTAAAGACTTTGCAAGGAAATTTCTCACAGAGTCACAAGTTCCCAAAATATATAGATGTTGACCATTCTAATACATAGATTAATATAATGGATAACTGAAAGACCATATACAATGTATGTGAATAATTCAATAGATAAATATAAAGGATTTTCAATAAAATCACAAGGAATAGAATACACAACATTACAATCATAATATTTTATTTTGTAAGGTATGCCTAACCAAGCAATGTAAAAGATTGAATTCATTCCCATTATCTTAATTGGTGAAGACAAAATATGTTGTTTAATGAAAATACAAGTATGAACATTTAGATCTCAGTAATTCTAGACCATTTTTCAAGGTAAAATGGCCAAATCATGTTTAACAGTTTTATCCCATACCTATTCCACCTGTCAATGATTCCATGACCATGTTCAAACAATGGAATGTAATGTATCTTACGGGGAGTTCCATAGAGAACCGAGAGGCCATGTTGATGCCATGCATAAACTGCATGCAAGCCAGAAGGTCATTGTTCATGGTGTGGTTAATGTGCATATAGTGATCAGCAAGTCCACAGGGAGACCAAGGAATTCATGGCTAAATTCTATAGACAACTGAGGATGTAGAACCATATGGCTTTGCTACAATATCAAGAGATGATTAACAGGTGTATAAATTAATTACATTGACATGGAAATATCTAATACTAGGTATGAAAAGGTTGTCTCTTGAAATAACCTAATTTCCATGTATTTAATATGCCCTTGGACCATATTATAGAATGTATTTATCGATCAAATATAGAGAGCATAATGCCCTCCATGTATAGTGACTTGTAATAATTTTCCTACAATGACACAATAATGAAATAAAATATGTTATGTAGGCATATTACCAGCTCTTAGGAATTAGTAATTATAGCTTATGAAGTTTTCTTATAGCGAACATTTCCATACCTAGACAACCCCCAAGCAATATAACCCATAAAAAAAATAATGTCCAAGGATGAGCCGAAATATCCAAGTCAATCAACAAGAACTTGATGACAGGATAACAACCAACAAACATCCCAATGCTTGTGAGAGATAAGTAGAGCCAAAAATAGTCAATACAACCTTGTTGAGAATTTATTCTCAACTATAGATAATACAACCTTTAAGCATCCCACAACTACCATTTCCTTGAACTCCTTTCTCCCAAAAGCCACCAAAGCTACATGTATTGAAGTATTCCTTGGCCTTTCCGTGTAGTAGCTTCTAAGGAGAAATTGTTTGTACATATTTGCTTCTGAAAATTCAAATCACTAAATGTGCATCTTCATGTTTTTTCTTTTTGCTTTATGGACAAGTTCCTTTGGATGGTTTTGTATTGTGTGGTATGTTTGCATTGATCATTTTTTGGAGGGTAGGTTGCAATAAGAAACATTGAGTTGGTTTTCAATAGTTTTTCCCTTTAGCTAGTACTTGTATATATAGGTAGTGTTATTGTCTTATAGAAATTAGATGATCATTGTAATCATGTCTTTGGTCGAATTCGTTGGCCTTTCAAGCACATTTATTGTGGTAGGTATTTTATGTCTGCAAAAAACGGTGTCTGAAACAACATTTTTATTTAAGAAAAGGTTTGCTTAGCACTTTGAACTCTTTCTTAATAGAGTATGAATCTCAACGTCCTTTTTTTTATTCTATTAAAGAATCGTCTATAGTAACAATTTTATCATTTTTTTTGCATTTATATTGTACAACTAGAGGCCTTTTTTTAATGGAATCATGTTGTTATGTTTTTATAAGCTATTAAACATAAATCTTCCATAGTGAATAAAAATTGTATTTCAATTATTAAAAACATATAGTTGTTTTGTAATTAATTTATTGATAGTATACATTTGGATATGGATATGCTTAGTTCCTTACATCACAAACTACATGATGAATTCGACATCAGTTATAGTTAAAATCATGTACATTTTGGGGCCTTGTGTTGCTAATATCCTATTGATGCCTTGAAATATATTTTTATTTATTTATGCATGAATAGGTCCTTTGAAATATCATTGTTCACTAATTCGATATACTCTACTTCCTACTCAATAGATGTGACTACAAGGTTTAAATTGCAGATGTGAAAATGATGTTATAATAATAAAAAATTGAGGCATCATTACTACATGTTCTACACATTGTCACTATAAAAAAAAATTGCAATTATGTGAGAAATAAAATAAAATTGTATATTTTTCATTCAAACATTTTAAGTCCCAAAGATCTAGCTACTAAAATTGCAAATAAGAGATCCGAGCAATGAGACAAATTTGATTTTCATGATTCTTTCTATATATGTTGTATTGGTATGCTTCTTGTTATAAACCAATGAGACAAATTGGTATTTTTATGAAAAAAATTTCAAATTTTCTTTCAGATTCTATGTTTTTTTTCTAAGAACCATTTTATGAGAACCCCATTTGGAATTAGAGAAATCCATTGTATATCAATTCTATTTACTTTTGATTTTTGGAATTGTAGTTAAGGATGCATATGTTTCTTAATCAATTGGATAAAAATATTTTCCAAATACAAATACAAGTACTTATAATCAACTAGTGAGAACTATATAGACTAGTGACCACCTCTGAAACTAGTGGAATTTGTTGATTTGTAAGTGTAAAATTATCTCTTAGCATGTGCATATTTAGTGTATTGTATTCATCATATATGTAGTTTTCATTTCTTTCCATCCCTTAGCAAAGAAAGATAATTTTTTCATAGAATTGTTGGTTACCTAGGAATAACCAAATACTTGATAGATAATGGGTGTTGATACAGGTCTCAATTAGTAACACCATAATGTAGTATAGAATAAATGGGATGATATCTTTGCACATGGATGATGAACTAGATCCCATTATAGTGGTAAATATTTAATTATTCATTGGTCATTCAATGTAGAAGCTTGTAGGGGAAAATCTTTTGTACATACTTCCTTATAACCATTAAAATTGATAGATTTTCAACTTTTATGATTGTGCTTGTTGTGATACGAGTATGTTTCTTTGAATGGATTTTTTTGTGTATTATATTTATATTGGTCCTTTTGGGGGGATAGGGAGATAGGTTGCAATGAGAAACATTGATTTAGTTCAGTGGTATTCCCCTTGTGATATTTCTAAACAAAAGTAGCAATAAATGCTCCTTACAATCATATCTTTGTCTGAAATCCTTGGCCTTTCTAGAAAATTTGTGTGTGGTAGGTCTTTGATGATTTCATAAAAATAGTGTTAAACCATATATATGTTCAATATGAGCACTTTGAACACTTTTTCAACAAACAATATGCACCAAGTTGTGGGGCATTTATTGTGCACGTGGGATGCATAGATTCCATAGGATGTGATGACACCTCACATATGATGGCCTCTATGTATTTTTTTGCTATTGATTCCTTTTTGTACATTTATATTGTACAAATATAGAGAATCAATCATCTGCACTCCATAATGTTGTTAAGTTTTAATAAAATACTAAATCCATATTTTCCATTGTGAAAAAGGAGATTGATTTATAGTTATTTTAAAATATGTAAAATTATTTTTCAATTAGTTTGCTACTAGGATACCTTTGGATATGAATAGACTTAGTGCCTTACATAATTAACTATATGTTGAATTCAATAGAAGTTATGGATATAATCTTTTACTTTTTAGTCCTAAAAAGACACAGAAATATGGTTGTTGTTTATTGGTGGTTTTTTGTTTTTTACTGGTGTTTTTTTACAAGTTTATTTTTACTCCTAAAAAGACACAGAAATATGGTTTTTTACTAGTGACTTTTTGTAGTTTTTTTTACTGGTGGTTTTTTACAAGTTGAGAAACTTGATAACTGGATATTAACAGGTATTGAAAGTTATTGAATTTGTATATCAATGTTTGGCTTTGTTTCTATATGAATATGTTACCTGGAATATCATTGATCTCTAGTTCAATACTAGTCTAAGTTATATATATGGCTAGATGTTCCAATGACACAATACCTAAGTTTTAGTCAAATGAAATTTAGATCTCTACATATTATCCCATGATAAAAAACATATATTTTGACCATTTTGAGTCACCTTTGTCCAGCAAATCATTAGATTAGTAGAAAAAATCCATGCGAAGTACTAACTTTTAAACAGGAAAGTGAACATCTTATCTATTGAATGTGCACTTTACATTGCATCACCTATTAATAATGGATCTAGTTAGTATCCATTTGAAAAATAATAATGATATCCCATTAACAAAAGCCATAACCTATACATATACTAAACTATATTAATCTCCAATTTCATCGGCTTTCTATAGGTCGCATAAGAAGAAAGGAATGATATGTTTAAGCACCATGTTGTCTTGACCATATATGATTGTATTTGCATGGAAAAGGCTCCCACTTATACCAAACTCTAGGAAATACCCCATTCATTAAGAATGTAGAAGAATATAGGAGATAGCTATTCCATTGAAAATGTTATCCACTACAATATCAATAATATTTCTACCAACACACCACTTCAACTAGGATAACATTTTCAAAGTACCATGTATGCATTTTACAAAGGCATTTATTCCCAAACTTCCTGCCACTACTCTATAATATACAAAGAATATTAACTCCAAATACACCACAGTCAAATGCAACACTCCATTCAAGAAGCATGGATGAGAGATAGGGAAGAATAGAGGAAACAATGGACACAAGATGCCTATCACTAAATTTAAACAGTCTAGCCCCATCAAGTGCAAACACAACAAGTCCATTCCCGAAATAATAAGGAGGGATACCATTATGACTGCAACTATAGGCATAGAGGGTGACAGAAAACTATTATTGACAGCGTCAAATGCAATCAATAGAGACAAAACAATATGATAGTGTTGACAAAACCCACTGTAAAATACATGGTTCTTATGCACACAATATTACCTCTAAAGGTGAGAAATGGGCGGTTGTTATTAGCATTATCCTTGACCACAAATTTGGTTAAAAATGCAATGGATGCGAACCTATTTCCTTTGCTATCCACAATGAAATAGCATCTCATATTTCTAGACACTAGAGAGCTAGAGAGTCCATCTACCATGAACCAACCAATTAATACAAGGTTGATCAATACTTCCATCAACCATGGCACTATGAAAGAGGAAATGCTATAATCCATGATTCGCTTTTTGTCTTTTCGACCTCCAACCAAGTACTATTCCAGAACTTATGATGTCTTGACTCAAAATCCTCTATATTATGCATATTTAGACCTAAAATATTGTGCTAGTAGTTTCACCACACATCATCATAGGCATCGTGCATCGGTCTACGTATGAAAATACTCTCTCCTGTGTTGATTGATGAATCATTATCCTCTAGAAATTTACATTCTAAATGGGTTTCTACATAGGAATTCACGATGGGGTAATCCTCTATCAATGCACACCATTCTACAATATGCAAAAGGAGGTCATTTCACCCATGGAAGCTTGTTCTGAGACATGTGAAACATGCGAGTAAGAAGTGGGTTGAATTAGAGATTCTTTTCAATTTCCTAGGTATCAGATGAGCATGCATATTTCTGTTATTTTCCTTTTTCCATAATACAATGCAGTTGTAGTTGCATTGACAACTCACTATAGTGACATCTCATATTGCATCTCGTAAAGACATGAATTGCAACATGGTTGAATCAACAATAGGGGTATTGGATTTCATGAATTCCCTCGTGGAAATATTCGATGATTCATTTGAAAACATTACAACAATAAATTTATTTCTAGTGGTCACCTCATTTCCATTAATCTCATTTATGATTCTAAGTTTGTGACATCCTAGAATGGTAAGATCATCCCTAGATCCACTCTCTAGTTCGAGCCTTCCTCTTATCAAAGTTTTAACAAAAGCTGTTAAATTACCTACACATGTAATTCCTAAAGCAGGAAAATTAATAGATCTAGTTACACCTTCAAATATGTTAAATTGTACTAATGAAAAACTTACAAACCATGCCATCGAGCAAAACAAATATATGATCCAATAAAACAATATTTGTCGGCTTCCTTGCCAATTTTTTAATAATGCCATTTCAAAACACAATTGAAGGAAAGCCTATCCAACTTGTGATAAACATAACTAATAGAAAATATATGTGAAATGGATTCAATTATTGATTAAAAATATCAATTAAAAAAAATACACTTGATTTACTTGTTTAACTCATCTTGAATATACCAATGATACAAATTGGTATTTTTATGCAAAAAATCTCAAACCTCATTTTAGAGTCTATGTTTTTTTTTCTCCGAGAGCCATTTTATTAGCACCCCATCTGGAATTACAGAAATCCATTATATATTAATTCTATTCCCTTTTGGTTTCTGGAATTGCAGTTAAGTATGCACATGTTTCTTAATTAGTTTGATAGAAATATTTCTCAAATACAAATACAAGGACTTATAATAAACTAGTGAGAACTATACGAGCTAGTGTCCCCCTCTGAAGTTAGTGGAATTGAATGATCGATAAGTGGAAAATGGTCTCTTAGAATGTTCATAGTTTGTGCATTGGATTCATCATATATATAGTTTGAATTTATTTCCAATCCTTAGTAAAGGAAGCTGAGTTTTTGTAGAAAGGTCGGTTACCCAACAATAACCAAATACTTGATAGATAATGGGTGTTGATATAGGTATCAATTAGTAACATAATAATGAAGACGAGAATAAATGGGATGATCTCTTTGCATGGGGATGATGAACTATTGCCTCAATTACCTTAAAATTTTCTTATTGTGGATTATTGTTCTTTATGCCTCTAAAAGTCTATGTCATGTTGATACAAACTGGGATTCCCTACTCAATTTCCATTCAGTGTTGGGTATTTCTTGTAAGATAGAGATGATAGAATCCTTAAACACCACAATAGAGACATTTCCATGGATTCCTTTGTCCCTAAGCCATTATAGTGAAAAATATTCAAGTATTCATTGGTCGTTGAATGTAGCAACTTATAGGGACATATCCATTGTACATACTTGCTTATAGACATTAAAATGGATATATTTTAATCTTTCATCCTTGTTTTGGATATGATACGAGTATGTTTCTTTGAGTGGATCTATGTTGTGTCTTATGTATAGATTGGTCCTTTTGTGGGGAAGAGATATTGCACTACAATAAAATCCTATGATTAACATATTTGTTTGCTTCCTTTTGCATCTAAACCATCGTTTAGTGTATTTTTCTTCATTTTTTAAACAAAATGGTGCAATTTGAAGGGTTGGTTTTATTTTAGGTGTTTTCTGCATCTTTTTCTAAATCCGGTGCAAATTACAGCATAATTTGCACCTTATTATGCATTTAGTTTTTCATCAAGTTTTGCGCTAGGTTTTGTACCTATTTTTCACCCATTTTTGCGCATAAGTTGTACATCTACTCTTGTTATGCCCTGTTTTACATCCATGTTTTCCTCCACTTTTACTCCCATGTAACTTGTACAAAATGAGATATAACTGACCTAGTGACCAAAACCTTTGGTTTCCATGGTTTTTTCAAAGGATAAATGACCAAAATTGAGTAATGTTAAGTGAATACACTAAAAACGACTAAGATAAATGACCAATTTGGTCACAGGATAAGATCTAAACCAAAAATGACCACATAAAAATTGGTCCTTTATTTGGTCATTTTTAGTTGTGTCATTTCGACAATGAAAAATTACAATTTTGATAATGAATTTGTACAATTTACTAAATTTTAAATTGTAACATTGTAGATGGATTCGTATAGTATCATCTAGTTCAATGTTCTTATCATTTCTATATCTTATTTTACCATTTTTATTTATGTATTATCCCTTCAATAGATTGACCAAGTTGTGTCACTTGTTTTGTCATAGCGTGTTAGTTGACTAGTTGAGTCTTGGATATTTGTCATATTTCCCTTTGGGAATCGTCATGTCTTGAAGTTGGTTTCATTATGTTCATATTGTCATACTAGTCATATTCATATTTTGTTTAAACAAAATCGTGGTCATCTAACCCTCTTGATAGTCTATTAAAGTTTCGACAAGTTCATGTATTTTGTGTCATGTTATCTAAAATTTGTCAATTTCACAACCTCCATTAATTATCCATATCCATCCATTCGTCATGGTTCTCCTCGCACATGTCTCGTTGTGACATTGGTGTCATTGTGTTTAGATCATCATATTGGTGACATCCATATTTTGTTTGAACAAAACCATTGTTGTTTGACCATATCGTCAATATATTAAAGTTTCAGGGAATTCATGTATTTTGCATCAATATATTAGCTAAAACTTTTCAATTTCACAACCTTCATTAATTCTCCTAGGAAACTATCAAAGCTATGCCTCTATAATATTGTTTAATATATTTTTCATCAAACCATTCCTTCATGCATTCCAACAAATAACCCACATTCCATCTTATATTTCCATTTGTAAATACTAATGCATGTCATTATACTTAGTTTAGGTATTCACATTGAACCAATAAATGATCAATATCTTCTCCTTATTTCTTACACAATCTATAGGAGCATGGCCCATGTATTTCATTTTTTACAGATATCCCATGCCAAAGTTTTCCTTTACTTTGTATATTTTCCCCTCTTTTGCACTTCTTCCTCACATGGTCTGATACAATAATTTTCTATTAAAACAAGATTATGATGGGTTTTTGGACTAAACTGGGGAGCCCTATTTGATCTTAATCAGAAATGGGTCTATGAAAAACTCTTAATGAATACCTTCCATTGTTATATGATACATATTTCCAACCCTAGATCCTTTTCCATTTCCGATACCCTTGTAGCACAATAGCATTCATAGGATCAACTACATTAGTTATATAATACCATAATTAAATTGTGTTCAATATAATTACTAATCTTGGGAAGATGATCATGCCCAACACAACCCACTAAGGGATCAAAGTTCCAATATCACCTTTTTTCCATTGATAATGAGTCACCTGTTAGCAAAGTCACTATAAGATGGATGATTGTACTAGCAATTTCCATATAATTATAAAATCATTTACATATGTTTTTATTATATTTATTATCCATTCTTTCAATGACATTGACTCCAAGTATTTCTTGTAAAATGACCTTGTATTAAATCCCTCACAATTGATGAGCCTCCATAATTTTTACAACAAAATAACATTAAAATTTAAGTATACAAATTAAATTCCTTTGTCCCTTTGAAGCCTAAATTCCTTTGTTAAATATTACCCCTTTATTATTTACATTTAGTTTTTCATGTTGGGAACATTAATTAGAGGGCATGTTGAAAAATGAAGGTGTTGCCAAAGGTTTATGGAAAGTCCCCAAAATTTGTATTTTCTAATAAAATACCTAAAATGAAGGAAAGAGTTAGTTATTTAATTCCATCCATATAGTATAGAATCAAGTGAACCCAAAAGTACTCCTATGGAAAGTTGATCATCATGCTTAAGAATTTATGAACATTAAAGTGGGGCTTTCCACCCAAGCATATATGCAGTTTCATATAGAATAGAATATTCGTCCCCTTTGTACTTTGCAGGCCTAGTTCGCTTCCAACAACCAAGTAGCACATGCATAACATGCATACATAAAGGGCCTTGGAATGATGAGTCAATGGGAACAACATATAAATACTGAATTCATGAGTTAATGGTCCAAGGGAAACTTGATTGATTCACACACCCTATAAGGCTGGAATTGGTCCAGAAGGTGTTGCGCCTGTGAAGCTCTTTGGAATGTGTTGAGGGCCTTGTCAAGGTGTGGGCCATTAAGGTTTTAGAGGGAATTTTTTGGGACTATCATTGGCACCATGCGATGGTTCCTCCATCTCATTCCGTAGGCCTTTTCAGTTGTTCATTCCCTTTTTATTCATATTCGGGTGCATTTTCTAGCTTGAATTATCCTTTGTCCCATGTATATTATGAAACATAACTTCATCTGGCTTATTAAATCTCATCATTGCAGTGGTTTCAAAGGTACTTCATTTACTCATACTATTGTGCATGCTAAAACCTTAGGAAGAACATGATTTTCTTGTTGCCGTTCAACTTTGAGAAATCATACCATGTCACTTACCTTGATTTATTTGACATACAAGTGCTCAATTGTATAATAAATTTTACTTGACAGGAAATAGATCTCGATCCCTTCAATTTTCGACATTTTCAAATACAGGCCAATAATAATGAATCCCTTCACATTGTTGCCACTATCTAGAAATTACAGTTGTAAAACAATAGTAGGAAAAAAAATTACCTCTAAAGAGATGTTCCCAATAGAAATTCGAAACCTTCATAATAGACACCCAGATTCTACTTGGTCAATGGGCAGTTTCTGGGTGTATGTCCACAAAATTACTGAATTTTCCCAATGAAAAGTATCTACAACTGGACAACAATTTTCTTACAACCTCTCTTTCACAAATCACCCTCTAGCCTAGTGACCTACATCCACTAAGAGATGTCTATAATTTTATCACAAAGAAGAAGTTGCATTTTTTTAGACAACACTGTCTAGTTGGGAATTTTCTCCATCTAATGTTGGCAATTCCATCACTCTAGTTTTGATTGTGATCTCATTCTGCAGAGTTCTATTGGAAGGATAGGACACTGTAAACCCTAATATTGGCTTTCATCTAGTTCAAAGTTAATTGTATCTTCTTTATGTTTTTATTCCACTGTTGAATTCAATATGGCAAGATAGTTATTTCAATTCAATCAATTTCCTTTTTCTTCCACTATTTGTGATCCACAATCATTCATTTGAATTATTTATCAATGTAAAGCAATATGTAAACACACCTAGTGAATTCAATTCTGCTAGGGCTTCAACAACAATTCCTATACATGTAATGGTACACATAGAATTTTAACCCATACACAAAAAGCCTAAATTTCCTCTTGCCCTTGAATAAGGTCTATAACATATTAATAACCAAGTATATCATTAGATTCTGATTTCATGCAAATGTTATAACTCTTTCATTTCACCCACATTTTTCACAGTGAGATGGTATGAAACAACATGAAATTCCATTTCATTCATAAGATCTTGTACATACATCTATGATTCTACTAAGAACTTGCATTATGATTTATCCACTCTTAGACCTGATTCATCATTGATTTTGTCCATACTTAATGTCTTGTAAGCTAACTTGAGCCATGTGGTGGCAATGTCCCCAACATTTCTACATGCCATTGTAGGATAACTTGATAGTAAACAAGAAATTTTGTAGTAGGGAAAAAAAGATTTCAACATTCATTTATATGGATTTTATTTTATTTTATAAGTCAAAATTTCTTTATTTCTCTAATGCCTGATAAAATAATTTATTTTATTAATCAACATTCATTTGAAATTATTTTATTGATCAACACTAATTCCAATTTTCCATTCTCTTCTCCATACTTCTTAGAAATGAATAAATATGCATTATGATTCTTCCATTGTTTCTCAGAAGTTCATATAATTTACAAAAAAAAAAAAATGTTCAAGAAAGATAGAGATCAATGGATATTGTTTTAAAGGGGAGGCATGATAGTATGTATTTCATTCTCCAATTCCTATATACAAGAGTCCCCGATTATCTTAAGAAATGGAGAGCTTCTAGTTATGTTAAGGAAAGTTGGTTAAATAATATTAAGAGTTTCAACAAACAAATTTCTTCTTGGTTTTTGTGAATTGAAAAAAGGATGTACTAGCCACCTAGAAACAAATCACAGTAGCATAGAAATAATTACAAACAATATTTATGCATTCGATATATTTGCGAAGAGAACCATATTATACAATGGATAATTGCAATGATAAACTAATCATAGATGGTTGCACTAGGCCTCGTATTCTTTCCAGGTTAAGCCTGCTACACAAAAGGTAAAATTATATACAACTTTATTTCATAAAAAAACATAATATTCAAATCTAAAGAGATCAAAAGAAATTTATTTTTTGTTATCATTGTGTCATGTACAGTGGCATGATCGTAATCAACAAAACTAAGTGTCTACCTGAGTGGCATAATATTATTGTTTTTAAATTCCAAATTTAGGTCGATTGGATGAACGTATTTGCAATTAGGGCATGGAGGAAAATCCTTTTAAAACATCACAAACATGTTACACTGCACACATGCCACTGTGATCATATCTCCTCTAATTTTCATCAAAGAGATCAGCCAAATTATTTCCTCCAACTATAAGTTTTTTCCTTCTGTTGCTCTTTCCATATCTGGTTGTTTTCTGGAATATTCCTTTGGAGGTCCAAGTGCATAAGTTGACAACCAAAAAATGGAATTATTTATCTTGGATCATGAAAAGTATTCACTTTTATGGATGAATTGTAATAAAACATTTTCCCTGTCTGTAATCATTGATGAATTCAATCACCAATAAAAGAAACCATTAATAAAATAGAAACACAATTTGTAATCAAGAAAAAAGTAGAAGAATCGAACAAACTTGAAGGTGAGTTCAATGACAACAAGATCCAAAAACATATGAATAAAAGGGAAAAACAATATGTAATCAGGAAAAAAAATTAGGAGGAAACAAACTCAAAGATATAAAAATTGATGCCACTCTGGAGGTAGTGGAGACTCAACGTGAAGCTCAATACCAATACTTAACGGTTTCAATTTCTATCGACCGAAACCAATAGCATCACCATGTTTAGAATCTTCTCAATTACAACTCAATTTTATTTTCTTAGATACGTATTCAAACATATTCTTATATCCTATAAGCCTCTAGCACTAAACCTTGAAAAAATATAGGGTTTCAAGGGGAAACTAGGGTTTAAAGGAAAATGAACACATGCTCGAGAGAGAAAATATAAATCGATCTAAGCTACAAATTCATGTGAGAGTTATTAAGGACTCTCATATTATATAGAGAAATGGAAGTGAGAGTTTGAGGTGTATATTAACTCTAGGAGAGACATCTATACTGAATGTCATCGAATACTACACAAAATCAAAATATTATAGACCGATGGTACATGATTTGAGATACCAAACTGGGATGGACCGAAAAAATGAACATGAAGCTATACAATGCCCCGAAGAAACATGATTCAATTGCACAATTGAATTTATACAAAACCCAATAACTGAGATAATCAGTGGAACTTCAACAATATATGATTGAACCCAATGTGACTACACCGGAGTTGGAGAGACAAACATATCACCCCCATCTGATCCTTACTTGGTTTTAATTTTTGATACTGCACTAACACCCAATGATGAGATGATTTTGATACTGCATCGACATCCAATGCTTAGCTTATTTTTATACTGCACCCACAAATTGTGTAACTCTTGTTGCAAGGAATGGAATTAAAATATCTAGAACATGTTATTTAGTACTTAAGCCTTGATAGTGGTTTGCATATTTCTCCTTCATTTTTCGTTTTAAATTTACAATCTATATATGATGTCATATATGATCATTATTCATTAGACATTTGATATCCATGTAGTTTTGTACTTAAGAGTTTAAGTAAATGATGTTAAATTACATCATTGTATGTCATATGATGCATGTATGTTGTTGTTTGAGCGTTTTATTCAATATATCTGGATTTACTTATTAAGTTCATGATTTTGAAATTGGATATAAAATGTTAAAATTTTTATTTGTTTTGCATTTCCTAAGCTTTTCCCCTCGTATATTTTCTCTTGTTAAACTAATAATGGAAAATGTGTAAAACCATTCAATGTTCACTGACTAAGTCAAGGTATAGATACAAATATGTAAGTCTTATTTGAGTTAAAATAGGCCTCATAGTGTCACCATCTAAAAATTAAAAGATCCATGGTATACCTATATGTGTGTCCAATGAATTTTTCTTTTCGTTGTTGGCATGAAGCTAAGTGACATTCCCTTTATAATTATAGCTACTATATCATATCAATGCATATTTTAGTGTCAAGAAAATAGGATCCTGATCAAGTTTATTGTTCCTCCCCTTTCGAGGTAGGAATGGGCTTCTAATGTTTTGTGAAATTTTAGCCACAATTTTTCATGATGGTATTTTAATGGTGAACCCATATCTAAATACAAATTTTTTGATAAGTGGATACAATAAATTGGGTAGAAACAAAAAAACCATGTTTAGTTGGAGATGGTCTGTAAATTGCTGAGATTTCCTTGGATTGGAGAAAAATTCAGTGTTATTTGGAAAGAAGTAATAATATGTAGTGATCCAATTTTAGCAAACTACATGGAAGGAAAGAATCCCGATCTGTTAGTCAGATACACAAATATATATACAACTGAGAAAATAACAAATTTTGTGTGTTTTGTGTATCCAAGGTTCTGAATTTCCACTTATTGAATTCTATATATCACAAATAGATTATTGCACCAAGATCGTTAGTAGAAACTGGATGATATGCACTGATGTTAAATAATATTATTGTGTAGTTTTGTGGGGAACTTATAAGATTATGGTATTAAAACATATTAGAAGAATCAATTTTGTAAACTTTTATAATTCTATTTTAGTTCACCTAGACCCATGGTTGAACTCTGTGGATGATAAGTGTTATGACATTCTATTCTCATGACACTCCAATTTACTGGATTTGTGAAATATGTTCACTATTCTATTCAATGTTATCATCAATGTATGCATGAGTGGTACTCATAACTACTATGGTGAGTAAAAAACAAATGAAGGATATGCAAACTCATACTGCTCATGCTTTTTGTGTGTTGAATTCTCAGACTAAATGTTTACTAACAATTTTATTGATCTCCTTACGAGATTATGTCTAGAGCATTGTATTTCCTTTTGACATTATGTAGTTGTTCTTGAATAAGAGTGAATAGTTTAGTTTATTGCTTTTATAGGAATGATTTCCACACTCCTAATTTGTATTTCCACTTATATACAAAGTAGTATTGTCAACCGACTTTTGGTCCTTTGTTTGGGAATTTATAAACTTATCTTATCTTATAATGTTGTTTTCTTCATGCATTTACTACATTCTTGGTATATTTCTATGCATATGTTTCCACAATTGGTATACATTTCCTTAATTTTAAGATGAAGCTATTGATTTCCTTGGAATGATGTTTTCTTTATGCATTTTCTATTACATAGAGTATCGGGGTTATAGAAAATATTCAACACTGGAGAGGATTGAGAAGGTTCTAGAATATACAGGAAAAAATATTTGGGAACAACAGTTCTTGCCAAGTGTTGTGGATATTGTTATTTTTTCTATGTTTTCATATCTTAAGCCATAACTTGATTAGCATTTAATATATTTCCACAATAACAACATAAATATGGTTATTGAAAGAAACAAAATCATAAGGTACACAACCATAATTACCTTGGGAAACCCTAAAGGGAAAAACCTATGAAAACATCCTCATTATAGAATACTAGTATGCAATGACCAAAGAACAAGGTCTCATCAAGTGAGAGACCAAACCCCAAGCATAAGAAACAAAACTACAAAGACACTAGTCCTCCTACTTCTATGTCTCTTTTTCTTTCTCTGTCTTGCATAATAGAAGTGTGAATGTGTGTGTGTATAAATGAGGGAGGAAGCCTCCCTATTTATACTAAACTTCCCAACTAAATTTTACCCTAACTGGACCAACTTGTCTAACTGAAAAGGCCGACCTACCTATGTACACTTCACAATAATAATTATGTTCTCATTTTTTGGGTGTTATTGACTCGACTTACAATTGAGGGTTTAACTCATGAATTTTACATGACCTTTTACATTAGTAACATCTCCCAGAGGAGGAATAATAATGTGAAGTACAAGTAGAATATTCTTCAAAGTTACATTATTTCGGAACTCCCCCTTAACAAGAAGGGTATTCTACTGACAGTAGCAACAACTAGTGTGGCTCAACACAACATCATTGGAAGGAGAGAGAGAGGAGGTGTCATCAACATCGCATTTGGAACATTTTTTTGGTACATCTGTATATCATCAAATTTTTTAAAAAACATCATAATATTCAACAAAGAGCTAAAGTATCATCACCAACATCTTTAGTACAAAGATGAAGTATGGGCATTGACATCTTAAGTACAGAGCTGAAGTATCATCATCAACAACCTTAGTACAGAGCTGAAGTATCATCTTCTACAACATGGAACTAAAGCATCATCATCTTCATGAACATTATCAGCATCATGGAGTTGGAGCATCATCATCATCTATTGTAACATCATCATATGCAGCATGGAACTAAATCATCATCTGCAACATGTGACTGGGGAATCATCATCTGCATAAAAACTGATACATCTCTAGCATTGAATACATGGTGTTGTCTCATCAAGATAAATATGGAATAACAAAAAAACATGTGAGATCATCATCAACAACTCAAGGCTGGAGTAACATCATCTATGGAATTTATAACAACAACCAACATGATCCTTCGTTTAATAATTACGGGATCATGGACAACACATATGTGGTACTCAAACAATCCTTCCTTTCAAAATTATAGGATCAATTCTTTGCAAAGCTACCAATACTAATCACAAATAACACATACATACATAAGATTATCGTTCCTTTTGGAATTACGGGAACAAGTCCGCTACTAACATCCTGGACAATACTTCCTTTCAAAAGTAAAGGATCAAGTCTAATACTAACATTCTAGATGATCCTTCCTTTCAGAATTACGGGAGCAATTCCACTACTAACATTCTGAACGATCCTTCCTTTTGGAATAATGAGATCAAGTCCACTACTAACATTCGAGAGGATCCTTCCTTTCAGAATTACAGGATCAAGTCCACAACTAATATTCTGGATGATCCTTTTTTCCATAATTATGGCATCAAGTCCACTACTAACATTTTGGATGATCCTTCCTTTCATAATTACGGGATCAAATCCACTACTAATATTCTGGACAATCATTCCATTCAGATTTATGTTATATAAAAAATATAACATAATATAAATGTTATATATATACAACATTATAATAATAATAGAACAATTAATATTAGTATTATTAATATTAATTGTTAATAATAAAACCATTAATAATTAATTAAAAGTCAAGAGTCATGTGTTTACATGAAAAGGTACAAATGGGCTTATAAAAGTCTAAATATTAAAAATGTAATACCATATCTTATATTATACTTTTTTACATATGTTTTTCTATCCAAATGGATTTTTATATAATATTCCAAATATTTTGGTAGTATGTGTCTGTACAAACTTTTTTTTGGCTCATTTGGTATCAGATCCAATATGATTGTGGCGTGTGGCCAATATTGTCTAGGATTCCTTGAATTAGGTATTTGAACTTACTCAAAAGAAAGAGAGAAAGTTAACACAAAAAGTAAGAAAAAAAAATTAATATGGGGCATTACAATGTGGCCAATATTGTCTAGGATTCCTTGAATTAGGTATTTGAACTTACTCAAAAGAAAGAGAGAAAGTTAACACAAAAAGTAAGAAAAAAAAAGTGAAAAAAAGTAAAAACAAAGAACTAAAGGAAGTAAAGAGAAAATGAAATATAGAAACTGCACATGGTTTCTTAAAAAAACTATACATGGTTTATGTTCCATCAACAAACAACATGTACTTTAAATATTACACAAATATTGTTATAAATTATAATAACATATATTATTATTATTATTATTATCAAATTATTAATAAAAAATATATATATTATTATTATGGATATAGTTATTATTTTTAATGATAACTATTAGGAAACATTATATATATATATATATATATATAAAATTAAAATAATAATATTTTAGGAAAAGAGAAAATGTTATTTAACCTAATAAGACGAAGAGAAGGAGTAGTCGAGGGAAGACAATTTATCACCGAATTGAAGTCAAAATCAAAGGAAGAATATTCAAAGAAGTCAAAGTCAATTGAAGGTGCGTCAAAGAATTCAAAATCAAAAGAATGCCTATCTATCATCGAAGAAGTCGAAGACCATGAAAGAAAAATTAAGGCATTATCAAAGAGTCAAAGATGAATTGAGAGACATGAATAATAATTTGTAAATCAGGATTAAAATACACAAGACTCAAAAGGAGTTCAAATAATGACAAATTTTCAACCAAAAAAATGATATAGAAAAATTGTCTACGAAAATTGATGAATTAAAGGACGAAAATGATTTTAATTAGAGATTAAAAAATCAATATATAAAGAAACATTTAAACAAGTATAAAGAAGAAATAATACGATTAAACAAAATCGTTAACGACAATGATGAAGAACTGACGCTGATATGAATAAAATTAAAAGATTAAGAATCAGAAGTCGGCCAGTGTCGACAACAGATAAAAGTTCTTCAACAACAAAATGAGGACTATAAAAAGACACAAAATTTGGATATCACAAAAAGTAATAAATCATTATCCAATAATTTTGAATAAATATCATATTAAAGAACCATATTAAGATGTTAGTCACGAAAATTAAGAAGTTGAAAAACAGTTGAAAGGGAGAATGGTCTACAAAAGACATTGTGATATCTCTCCTCCTCAACAATCTTCAAACTAATTGGTGGATCGATTTGTTAACATCTATTGCAAGAGCATCAAAATTCAATATCTATGTATGTTAATGAAGATTAAACCAACTATCAAAATCATAGAGGAAACCAACCAATTTGGAAATGCCAAGACTCAACGAGAACTGGATTCTATAATTTCTTCCTTTATTCATATATACCATCAAGAAACCTTCAAAATCCCCATTTTTTAGATTATAAAATTAGAAATATTGCTAGGCAATAAAGGGATCTACATATCACCATATCATCCATACAATCCATCCAAGTGAGAAAATACATGGGTTCTCATGAAGAATACCAGTTATATTCTTTTTGGTTGTAACCAGAACTTGAGACATGTGTCAATTTGAAGAAGATATTGATTAATGAATTGCAATGACAACGTAATTTGTTAGAAATATTAATAAGTTCCCTCGTTTGTTGCAATTGAGTCTTCAACTAGTGTAAACAATTGAGTCTTCAACTGGTGGTTATACTCAAATGCCCAACTAGTAACTGCAGAATCCTTTGTCTTTTTTGGTATCGAGTCTTTATCTACCACTGCACATGGTAAAACCAATACTGCATAGAAATTGCTTTAAAAACCATTTTGTTTTAAATTTTATTGGATTCTTGTATTTTTTCATTTGCACCAACCTTTGTGTATTATGTTGTCCTCAAATATATAGATAGTCTACTTCCATGGTTATATATTTTTACTACAATGAAAATAGTTAGTAAATGAAATATATATTGTTTTATTGTATGTTGTTCTTTCCATCAGCGAATTGCAGTGTAAACGTATACCAATGTATCATGAAGGCAAATATGTTAAATACCTAGGTCTAGGCCTCTACATAATTTGATCGCTATCATTATGAAAATTGACAAGTTTCCTTGTGTTTGGGAATACATCGGGTCCCTCATGTAACCTAAATTCATGTTTTCTTTTATTTATTATTTCAAACTTGTTGTGGAGGGGTGAATATTTGGTATGAAAAATCCAAGGGCATCAATTTCTATTTTCATATTTTTCATTTGTCCAAGAACAGAGGGGATATGTCATGTCTTCACATTGTTAGAATAACCAACCCATAGTTAGCTACCTTAGACATTAATTAATCCATTTTTGTCTTATTTGCCTAGTTTCCATATTCCACTCTATGCAAGTTGTTCTCCACATATCCAAGATGGTCAAACTTGATAAATCTGAGTCATGGAGTGCTTGGGAAACCTACTAGAATCAATTCTACTTTATTCCTGAACTTCCCTAGTGCATATCTGCTTTTTTTGCTTTATTGCCTTCTTTTACTGAGTTTTATGGCAAAAGGGAAAGTATGACTAGGTGAAGTTGACTTGTTTTTAACCCTCATCATCCTCCACTCTTTTATCGTAATAAAAACACATATGAGTTGTCCTTCCATCACCTATTATCTTTCCTAATTTATTTTTCCAATTCGTGAGCTCCTAGGCATATTTGGAAACTGCTTTCTGCACCTATGAGGGATTTGACTAGTTTTAGTAAGCCTTCTTTTGACTAATTTGAATGGCATCCCAATGCATTTGAATATCTCATGTAATTATTTATTGTGTCAGCCTATTACTTCAAAAGGTTGGCTATTGTACACTTATTCAATACATATTAGTGTTCTGCTCCATATTCAGTCTCCTTTATGTGTAATTTTCATGTTTGATTAGCAATTTTTGTGAGTGAAATTGTTCTAACACTTGGGTTCAATTTCCACATGGTATCAGAGCCTTTGTATATCAATTTATCTCCTTCCATATTGCTATTACAGGTTTGAAATCTTGACTGGGAGCATTCTGTTGACTGAAGGGACAATTTCTGAGCTATGGATCAATCTCAGAAGATCATCTTGACTCCATTTAATTTCTTTGAATGGAAAGTAGAGATGGAGATACTATTGAGAGTGAAAGGCCTCTACTGGGTGACTATGGAAACTGAATCAGAGCCCAATGCAACTATAGAGAGAAAATTAAATGGCACAACAGGAGGGATGAAGCCTATGGTCTCCTGTGTCTGAGCATATCTAGAGACCTCCTTTTCCATCTTGATGGATTAAAATCACCAAATGAAGTATGGGAGAAGCTTGTTGAGATTTTTGGTAAAACAGATGAGATGAGAGGACATCAAATCAAGAATGAATTGATCTCCTTGATTCCCAGCAACTTCAAATCCCTGCAACTTTATTTTTCCAAGTTTAAAGCCCTTGTTTTGCAGCTAAAACAGTGTGGAATCAAAAAGAAGGAGGAGAAACTAGTTTTTTCCATACTCTTGAAGCTTGGCCTTGACTATTCAATGTTTTTTTTGACCTTCCATGCCACCAAGTTGATAGCTCAATCCTGGAAGATGCCTAAACTTGCAGAGTTCATGGAATCCCTCACATAAGAAAAAGATAAACTAGTGATGATGTGCACCATCAAACCTTCCAAAGACCAAGCTCTGGTTGCTGGAAATTCGAGGGTGGATTCAAAGGGAAAGAAGAAAGCTAAGAAGCCACCTGAGCAAAAGAGAGATAAGAACAGGTCTCTAGAGGAGCCTCAAGGTTCCAAGAAGAACTTCCAAAAGAAGAAGAACAAAGGAGAAATGAGCAAATGCGCATACTACAGTAAGGGAAATCATCCTGAAAGATCTTGCATGAAGAAGAAAATTGACATGTTGACCCAACTCCTGGAGAAGAATAACATCTCCCTTCCTGATAGCTCAAAGAAGAGGGAAGGAGGCAGGGATGATTTTAAGGAACCATACTTATTTAAAAGTGTATAAATGTTGGCTAATATTACCAATTCTTAAAACGCCAACTATAAAATGATTGGCGATATTTTTCAAAAAATATTTTAATTTCCAAGGATTTTGTATCATTTATATAATAATTTGGCGATTTTTAGGGTGAAAAAAATTTACCCCATCAAAATTGGGAGAAATAGGGCTTCAAAAAATGCAAAATGACGAATATTTTTTGGGAGAAAAACATGGAAAAATAGCCCACCAGGATAAAATTCTCCCCTAAAATTATCCTTGGAAGGAGGATCAAATTTAGAAGATAGAGAGAGAGTTGATGCATTGGTTGCTGGCACATCAAGCTCACCTAGTTTCATCATAGATTCTGGAGCTTCAAGACATATGGTTTCGACCAAGGAGGCATGCACCTCTCTTGAAATGTTGAAAGGTCCACTAATAGTACTGGGAGATGACTCTCTCACTGAAAGTTTGGGAAAAGGTTGGACTGATCTTGACCATGGTAAGTTTAGCAATGTATTGTATGTTCCAAGTCTTGCCTCTAACCTCTTCTCAGTGTATCAGATGACCACACAAGGTCTCCAAAGAAGGTCATATTATCCCTCAATGAAGTTGAGATCATAGAGATCTCAAGTGGTAAATTCATTGCAAAATGAGTTGCAAATCACACTTCGAAGGTATACACGTTTTCACATTTTCTACCCTACTCAAACCCCTCTGCTCTTCTGATTCATGCTAATGGGGCAAGCAAGCTTTTGCATAAAATATTTGGCCACCTTAACTATAAGTATCTTTCTGATCTTAGTGAAAAATAAATGGTCATAGGGTTACCTAATATTAAATTTTCCAAAGGAGTCTGTCAAGGTTGTATGTTAGGAAAATACCTAGAGCATAAATTTGAGAAAGCTAGTCATGAGAGAACCTCTGCACCTCTTGAGTTGATCCACAGTGATGTTGCTGGCCCATTTCCTCATATGTCAATGAGTTAGGACAAATATGCATTGAAATTCATAGATGACTTTTCCAGGTATTGTTGGGTTTACTTCCTGAAACACAAGTCTGATGTTTTTGGCCTCTTCAAAGTCTTTAAGGCTTTGGTTTAAAACTAGTCTGGGAGGAAACTCAAGATCCTCATATCTGAAAATGGTGGTGAGTATTTCAAGTCTGATTTCATTCAATATTGTGCATCTATAGATGTTCATATGTAGCATTCAATCCCTTACACACCATAGCAGAATGGTGTTGCTGAGAGAAATAACAGATCACTGAAAGAGATGGCAACCTGCATGATGGAGGCTAAGACTTTTCCACCAAATTTTTGGGTCGAAGTTATAAAATATGCATCCTATATCCAGAATAGGGTGCCTCATAAATAGCTTTATGGTATGACTCATTTCAAAGCATGGAGTGGGCACAATCCAGATGTGATCCATTTCAAGATTTTTGGCTCAAGGGCTTGGGCTAGAATTCCAACAGAAAAGAGGAAGGCTTTGCAGCCCCAAAGCCAAGAGTGTCTATTTTTTGGGTAATCTAAAGATTAAAAAGGGTACAATATGATAAATTTGAGCACAAACAAACCCTTAATTGAAAGGAGTGTTCAGTTCCAAGAAGAGCCTTTAGCAGCAGTTGAAGTTGGAGAGTCTTCTTCACCACCAGAACCACTGAATGTAAGTGAAGAGATAAATGATTTTTTTGATTATGATATTTTGGATAATTATTATTTAATTGCAGATCCTAAAATTACTACAAGACCAAAATGGACAGCAAAGACCATTCATCCAGTTGGGGAACTAGTTGGAAATCCTAGTGATTCTAGGAGGACTAGTTCTCAGTTTGAGAGTGCCCTGTGTATGAAAGACCCTTTGTTTTCAGAGAAATGATATATGATGGTTGAATTAGACCCATAGACATATGAATATATAGCACATGATCCAATATGGAAATCATCCATGAAAGAAGAATTCAGCTCACTCCACAAGAACAACACTTGGGAGCTGGTTGATCTTCCCCTAGGGAGGACACTAGTTCAATGTAAGTGGGTTTTCAAAACAAAGTTTTCTGCTGATGGTTCACCTTTGAAATATAAGGCAATATTTCTAGGCAAGGGATACTCAAAGGTACATGGTATAGAATACAATGAGACCTTTGCACCAGTGGCAAAGATGGACTCCATCAGGCTAGCCTTAGCCGTTCCAGCTTCAAAGCAGTGGGAGGTACATCTCATGGATGTGAAGTGTGCTTTCATAAATGGAGATATTACTGAATATATTTACATGCAGCCACCTCAATAATTTGTTACTAATCCATCTCTTGTGTGTAGGCTAAAGAAATCATCGTATGGGCTTAAGCAAGCCCCCAGGGCTTGGTATGCCAAGATTGATGGCTTTCTGCTATCATTCAGTTTTGTTCGATGCAAGTCTGATCCTAATGTTTATTTGAAGCTGATTCATGGTTCTTTGATGATTATTTTCTTGTATGTGTATGACCTTCTGATTATACAAATCTCAAAGAATGAAATTTCCTCCTTGAAGGATGCAATGAACCATGCATTTTCTATCACTGGTTTGGGGTTATTGAGCCAATTCTTGGGTTGATATTGCTCAAACCAAAAATGGAATAAAATTACATCAGTCCAAGTATGATTTGTATTTTCTAAACAAGTTCAACATGAAATATTGAAAGCCAAGCAAGACTCCCTTCCTTTCAGGAGTTAAGCTTGAAGAAGCAGGTTCTTCTCCTATGGTAAATAATACACTGTATAGGCAACTAGTTTGGTGTTTGTTGTACCTTACACATACTCAACCTGATATTTATTATGCAGTAAGTGTGGCTTCAAGATATATGGATCAGCCTCATGACATCCATTGGAGAGCAGCCAAAAGGATCCTTAACTTTGTTTAGGGAACAAGGACTCATGGGATCTTCTACAAAGCTAAATCTGATCTTGATTTGATTGGGTTTACTGAAAATGGTTGGGAAGGTGACAACATAGATCAAAAGTCAACATCAGGATATGTGTTCATGCTTGCTAATGGACCAATGGTACTCTGGTCAAGCAAGAAATAGAGTGCCATTGCACTCTCATCTACAGAAGAAGAGTACAGAGGAGTTGTAAATGCAGCAACTCATTGTTTATGGTTGCAGGGGTTACTTGGTGAGTGTGGCTTCGAATCAGAATACTCAAATACTATATATTGTAATAATAAGAGTACCATTTGAATATGCAATGATCTAGTTCAGATACAGAGAACCAAACACATTGAGATCCATATGCACTACATGAGACAGCTTGTGCATGATGGTTCCATTCCCCTACTCTTCTATGCATCTTCAGAACAAGTAGCAGACATCTTCATCAAAGTTTTTTGTGAGAAGAAATTCATCAATATAAAATCACTATTGGGGATTGTTGATCATGCTATGAAGCTTGATTGATGACAATATTTTCAAATTTTGTTTTACTGTCCATGTTTAAGGGAGGATTTTTCCCACTAGGTTTTTGCCTCTTTCCTTGTTTAAATGGACATGCAGTATGTAAAGGGTGACTAAGCCTTGTTTATAGGCCCTATATATTTCTGATATTTTACTCATAAGTTAGGCTTAAGGGGGGGTGTTAGAATAATCAACCCATAGTTAGCTACCTTAGACATTAATTAATCCATTTTTGTCTTATTTGCCTAGTTTCCATATTCCACTCTATGCAAGTTGTCCTCCACATGTACAAGATGGTCAAACTTGCTAAAAATAAGTCATGGAGTGCTTGGGAAACCTCTTGGAATCAATTTTGGTTTATCCCTAAACCTCCCTAGTGCATATTTGTTTTTTCTTCTTTATTGCCTGCTTTTACTGAGTTTTATGGCAAAAGGGAAAGTATGACTAGGTGAAGTTGAATTATTTTTTACTCACATCATCCTCCACTCTCTTCTCCTAATAAAAACATGTATGAGTTTTCCTTCCATCACCTATTAGCTTGCCTAATTGATTTTTCCAATTCATGAGATCCTAGGTAGATTTTGAAACTGCTTTATGCACCTATGGGGAATTTGACTAGATTTATTAAGCCTGCTTTTGACTAATTCAAATGGAATCCCAATGCATTCGAATATATCATGTAATTATTTATTGTGGAAGCCTATTAATTCACAAGGTTGGATATTGTACACTTATTCAATACAGATTAGTGTTCTGCTCCATGTTCAGTCTCCTTTGTGTGTAATTTGCATGTTTGATTAGCAATTTTGGGAGTGCAATTGTTCTAACACCTGGTTTCAATTTCTACACACATAATAATGAGTCATGTTTTCATGGAGATAAATCCCTTGGAATTTCTCTTGGAATGTGGGTTGTGCCTCATCACTTGGTCGCACTTGTGGTATTGTGGACCTCTCTTGGGAACACTCATGGTGTATCATTTTTTTCCTATTTGAAATGCTTGAACAAAATATAAGGATAAATAGAGCACAAGATTTTAGTCAATTCCATGTGAAATTCAATTGACATGGAAGCTTGGGCTTGTCCCATAGATTTTGTGGGGTAATTTCAAAGTAATTGTATAAGTCAAGCCAGCAAGATCTTAATGATGAAGGTGAGTGTGGAAGTTCAGCTACTCAAGTTTCTATATTGTTTTGGAGTTCAGCCTAACCTTTCATGACAGAAACTTGTATTCAAAGAAAAACTAATATAGAATTAACTAAAAGGTAAATTTCATGGCCTCAATTGGAAGGGGATCCCATTCCCAAATTATATCCTCCTTCACATTATCATTCCATGGAAACCTTCTATAAACATTAAATAAAAATAAAGAAGAAGAAGCTCCCCAAAATACAAGGAAAATTACATTATTCATTAAGTAGAGGGCGAAAACTATATGAATCCTTGAACTGTTAACAGACAATAGCATGGGTCTAAAGGAGAATGCACTAATATGCATATTATTGATAGTATTACCACACTTTATAAAGGCCATTTTCAAAAATATTACAAGAATAAGAGGATTTTTATGAAATATTTTTTATCAAGTGAAAGACTAAGGACATAAGTCCACATAACAAACAATTGATGATTATTCCATGATGTCATCCATCTAGACTCAAATATGTTGGGACTACAAAATAAATTAGTCAATACACAAATAGACCAAGTAATGGTATCCATCAATGATAAGAAAGAAACAAAAAAAATCAATAGTTAGAAAGACGTGGATGCACACTAATCTTATTTTGTATATCTAAAACCAAGAAGAATTTTATAATCCAAACAGAGAATTATATTGTAAATTACTTAGTTGTTTAAAGTTTACTTCATTTTCTAATTTCTATTATTAACGTGTTGGCTGGTTACTAACACACTATTGAGTTGAGTTTTAATACTCCTGAAAAATCATAGTCGAGCTCATAGTTTTCGATTATTTCATAGATATGATATGGTTGTTTATTTTTCTGTTCTCTTTTTGTTTGACTAGGTACAGTTTGAAAGTATTGGTATGATTAAATTATTCTTTTAAATCTAATTACTGATCTAGAATCTATATTTAAATAGTTCTTTTGAATTGCCTTGAAATTGGGTCTTGATAATGGAATGATTGCATCCTTTATTTACATTTTTTTTGTTTCATAATTCAGTCTCAAAATGTTTGCAACTTTATGTACTTAAAATTATTGAATACTTTATGTAAAACCTTACTATCTAGTTTTTCCAATACACACACTTATAGAAAGCAGTCCTTTTTCTATAATTCAACATTCGCTCTTGTCATATCTTTCAATATTCGGTATTTCCATATGTATAGTTACTTTTCCATCCATTAACATCAAAGGATATATTCTACTCCATATGTTAACAATATGGTTATATATAAAATATTTCATGTTGTCCATTCTTTATATATGCATGCTCATGTCTAATGATATATCAATGTATAAAGATTGAAAATGTTATGATGGCACTAAGATAGTTAAGGCATCCCTTTTGTTTCTTTTGTGCATCTGACATTTGGATGAAATCCTTTATATTTTATGCTTTTAGATAACTATCCATTCTAAATACAATGAAAGTTTCTTTGGATCAAGGTCCTAGTCCATTGCTTGTCTCAAGTGACAAGAGTGTGGTTACTTGCTTTGTGACAGTTGTTTCTCTTTACATTTGTGATCATATTTTTCAAGGAAAACAAATATTGGCTAAGGGATTTTCTTTGAAACCACATGTGATATTGGATCCTAGTTTAGGAAGGTCTACATTGTCTCTGCTTCGACATTTAGTGAATCCTTTAACAATTTCTTTTTTGTTTTCTATTCCAACACACAATGGAAGTGATTTCCTGAAATCATTATTGACAACTAAAAATGAGGTTATGCATTTGGGAGGTATAAATTTTCTACTTTTATTTTCTATTTTCTCACATTAAAATTTCTCTTTTTTGCACGAACATGCACTAATTGATTCAAAAATCACAGTTATGAAATATTTTTCCTGGAATTTGAAGTGAGGAGAAACAATTGGTACTTAGTGTTGTCTATAGTTGTTGCATTATATTTCATTTAAAGATGACATTTGTTTAGGTATGGGACTGAGTTTTTTAAGATATGTATGCATCTCTTTTTTTGAAAAATGTTTCTTTTAATTACTCTTTTGAAGCACTGCTTTGAATGGTTGATTCACTTGGATTAGATGAGAATTCACCTAACAATATTGCTATCCTAATATCATAATATGTCATTCCAAACTACAAAATAACACTAAATTCAAGGTTTTAAGAGACAGTGGGGTGGAAATAATGGGTAGGTGTAGGAGTAAAGGGTTGAGAGAGAGTGGGGTAAGTAGTGGGGAGTTGGGGTCATTAGAGGAATTTTTAGGTCTAAAATGGGCCTCCTAAGGAAAATAATAAAATAATAGTTAAAATAATAAAATAATATTGATTAATTTTGGAGGGAAAAAGAAAAAACTACTTTTTCTGTTCGTATTTTTGACATATCTCCCTCTATTTTTACTCAAATTTTGATCGAGAGAGCTCATTGGATGCGGAATTTTATTTCGCATCCAACGATTACCCACACTGCATACTTTTGATGGACCTCGCTACCCCAAAAATAAGAAATACCTAAAAAATGTGATGATGACATCATCATCACATTTTTTCAGGTATTTCTTGTTTTTGGGGCAGAGGGGTCCATCAAAAGTATGAAATGTGGGTACTCGTTGGATGCAAGATCAAATTCCACGTCCAACGAGCTCTCCTGATCGAAATTTGAGTAAAAACATAGAGAGATATGTCAAAAATATGAACAAAAAAAGTAGTTTTTTTATGCCAAATATGTCAATTCAACCATTATGGTTGACTCATTTTATTGGAATTCTCTTGGTTCTTGAATTCCAACTCACAAGAACTTATTGTTGGCGTGTTCTCTTATAAGGCCCATTTTAGACCCCAAATTTTCTCTAATGAGGGAGTAAGAGAGGTAGTAGGGATAGGGTGATGATGAGTGGGGGGGGGG